>CM051024.1:19913457-20083457 GCA_027627225.1 Congeria kusceri
GTGTTACATACGTGACCCATGCTTGTCTGTCAAAGGTCAGGGTCACTTTTTAAGGTTAAAGGTCGTATAGTTTTATTTCCACACCTTAACGTCTAAATGCCTTGAATGAAGAGCATAATATTTTTCTGAAATTGATGGATTTTCAAATGACTTTGTCGTAAATATGGCCATTGTGAGATTGTATATTGCGTCAGGTCTGTAGCTTAAAGGTCCAGGTAACATATTAGAACAAACAGGGATTCTTCTGTAACTTGGTATTCATCATCATTAAATAATGTTTCCCAGGCAAAAACAAGTTTTTTAAATCACCTAAATGTCAACCACAAATCTCTTCATCTGTGTCAAAGCGGTCTTAGGGGGGTATTTATCTAGTATGATCACATCACTAAGTGCTACAGAAGCTTTTTGGATGGGCTCAAACTTATTCTGTGAGACTATTGATGGGGGCAAACATTTACATCCATGATGGATTTTGGTTAAGTAATATACCACGTGCTTTGCGAAATATCGTCGATATTGCTAAGCGTTGTGCTCTTCTGATTGCCGGTTTGCGATTTTCCACAAGAATAATACTGATAGTTGGGAAAAAGCTAACATCTCAGATAGAGAAAGTTACGTTTGGATTGGATTTTATACCTTGAAAAGTGGTCCGTGAGAGCTTGGTCAGATCACAGACTCCTTACGATCAGATCCACAACACCGTCGCGTACAGGTTTTTGGTGGCAAGGCAGTGTTCAAATAGACGACCATAGTGCCCTGCAGTACATCCTGACAAAAAAGCAACATCCCGAAACGTAATGTTTGCCCCCATTAATAGTCTAACCCTCACAGTATAGCTTTGACCCAATGATAAAAAAGAAAGTATCAGGAATGTTCTCTTGATGCAATTAAGAATGGTAGACATTTGTCATTTGTATGCTTAACCTATAACAGTGTTAAACTATTCCTATAATGACACAGTTCAGCGGGCAGTTGACAGACCAATCAGGCAAAAAAAACATTGCAATTAATTTCAGATATAGGAACGATCTAGACATGTATTCGTTAATCAGGCTTAACTCTATACATAACAATTATCGTTTCTGAAAATGTGGTATTATACGGTGTTAAGTTCTTTTAAGAGTGCTTAGGGCTATGATTTTGCGTGCACATAATTCTTGTTACTCGAGGTCTGTGCATGACATAAACAAGCTGACTAAATAAACAGAGAGAGTTTTACAAGAGAGACGGTTATTGGTGACTTCAGAATTGGACCCATCGCTTTCTGAATATTGCAAAGAAGAAATTGGCCGTAATGGCTAAACAGACTTTCTGAAAAGGGTTAGACAGTAGCGTTTATTTTTAAACAAAACGGCAAAAAAATATATAATATGATTATAATATTAAAATATTCCATTAACAACGCGGCTAAAATAAAAAGATAAAAGGGTTGTAAACTACTTCTACTACTACTACTTCTACTACTAGTACTACTACTACTACTACTACTATCTAAATGCCCAATTTCACACACAACTGCTTTGAATCATTTAATTGCATTTAAATGTCACTAATATTGATAAAGCTGAACGAAAACATGTAAAGCCAAGCATGTCACCTGATAAGCCGAGCAGGCCTTTACGCAATATAAAAAGAGAACATTGTTGTAAATACTGACAAAAATAAACAGACACAACCATTTGTTCGTTGATAAGCTATCATGCGGATGTTTTAAATGGAGGTTGCAATTGTATTACTTGTTGTTGCGTGTTGTACGAAGACAGAAGGGTAAGTAATGCAATATAAACGTTAAAAGTAGTTGCCATGCGCACGCGGCTAGTATGGTAATTGTAATTTATGATTGTTGTATTGACTTAATTCATTGTAAAAAGCATTCACATTGCGCCACTCGTAAAACAACATATTCTATGCCAACGCGTGATGAAAGTTGCAATCTGACAATAGTATCAACAATTATCCTCTATTTCATTAAGCACTAAGATCATGCACACATCGAGAGTTAAAACCAGAAGCTAATAACTGCTGTTGGTTTCAATGACTGTTAATACCTTCAGGTTTTTACCCTCGAAATATAAGTGTAGACATAAATTCATTTTTAGTTATTGGGCCGAAGCCAGCGTCCAATGTCATATACAATATTTAATATTTTTTGCATATTCCTGTAAGCTGATCTCGGTTTAATACATGGGTCACACGTCAGTCTTATTTGTATACTTAATACATTCTTTTTAATGCACATTTTTATGTGTGTATTACAGTAAGTTTAAATTACAGAAACAATAAATAGCAAACATTCATTCCACAGTTGCGAATTAAGAAGCTTACAATAAATACATAAATATTACTTACCTCTGGTCACGATTTCTCTAGATGATTGCATTTGGTTTCACACAAGTATGGAGCAATATAATATTTGTAAATAACAGATGTCAATGAATACTGTAAGTATTACGCTATAACATTTGATATTATTACACCTCACGTGACCACTCTGCTGTTTGTCCATATACCAAAAGTAATATCACAGGGTAATATTTTTTTATATCACCCTCGCGCGGAGCTAAAAATAGAACAGAAATATTTTTTTTCAAAGCAAAACACAATTGAACGACTCAGCAACTGTTATCTCAAGTGCTGACGTCGATCTGTGCACGGCATTTTACAATTAATATCCAGGTACAAGCATTTGCAATTCCTTTTTGTATCCACAAAGCTTAACCTTTTTATTGCAATTTTTCATGTGAACCGTGCTATTCCTTTTTGTATCAACAAAGCTTAACCTTTTTATTGCAATGTTTCATGTGAACCGTGCTAACCAGAAACGCGATGTGCTTTCGAAATCGCCATGACGGGTCAGAACATATTTTAAAATCCGTATTTTGTCTCCAAACCTATATTCGATTATCAATATCGGCGTTCAAAATAATTGTAGACATCACCGGTGCATGGATTTTTTTTGTATTTGTGTTCTGTGTTCAAACACAACACAACACAATCTTATGTAATAAAATTAGTCCATTGAAAACCTGTTTGTGTCGTCACTGCACATTTTGTTTACATATTATGCCACACATTATGCGTTACAGTACACGCCACCCGAGACCCACAGAATTCACGCTGACGTGACGAGCCTTTCATCAATGTTCGCGAAGCGACGTCACGAAAGTTCGCGTCGATTCGCGAAAGATAGCGGGCGGACCAAGCGCGAGATTTCGCGACGAATATTTCACGAAATTTTCATATAATATCATATTAATGCTGTCATGCAATCACAAAAAAAGTCATGTGCAATTTTTACATGTGCATGTACAGATATTATCATATGTATTAATTGCTAATATTGTCGACCAATGATTTATATTATTTGCTATGTACCTGTAATTATTCATATTTTAACATTGAATCTAAATCTTTCTGCGTATTGCAAAAACGCATAAGATTTCTTGTCGAACTGGCAATCTCTGTAAATAAAAAAAACAATATCACACACTTAATATCCGTAAAATACACATCGTTTGCAAATTTGTAAATTTGTATAAAAAATAAATATTTGTATTTAAGGTAGAAAGGTCCTAATGACTTCGGAAATACTCGCAAAATATCGGTTAACTTCGGCCCATTCGCCACTAACCGTAAATCTAATCGATATGATCCTAAACAGAAACTATTTTCGCGAAATAAACATTACTTTTCGAATGTTGAGTTATTTTCCATTCAATGTGTGAAATAAATGCTTATTTGTGTTTACAGATGAAAGTAAAAATGTAGTCTGAACAAAAACAAAGTACTCTGGCATGGGGAATACCTTCAAATGACGTAATTGTTGGGAATTTCTGTTTACATTTAATCATGACATTTTCGCGATATGTCTGGCGTATTTCATTACACTAAAGTTAAAATAGTTATAAATAAACGTCCAAGGATTATTAGTATTATTGAACATAATTCGTCGTATATAAAAACATATCTGCGTGAAGGAGATACGTGCTCCTTGCTTTGAAATAACATTCATTCACGCCAATAACTTGGAAAAATAGTCAGTCGAGATGGGTGGAGAGCGGGACGTCGGGTGATCGAGTTTGGTGTTCTGTTGGATAATTTAAAATACTGTTCATTGTGTAAATTTGGACCTGTTCCACTGAGGAATTTTGACGAAAATTCACGAAAAACATCTGAAAATTATGTATCGGCGAAATCATGAGAATGGTCTAAGAGACACCTTTTTATCCCAAAACAGATATATTTTACCAATAGTCACAAGCTCCAAGAAGAGTCTTCATGAAGTTATCACAAATTTTTTGCCAGTTTTTTTAGACTCTTGTTAACCCAATATAATGAAAATGTCAAATTGAATTTTTTGAAACACACCATTATAAAAAATGTTTATTATTTTTCAGAATTTGTTTACCAAGGATATGTAAACCTCAGCTAGTTACATTTGTATTTAAAATGATTACACTAAACACCATTTCTTTAACATTAATCCAAAAATAATTCATTTAATATTGATACTGCAATTATATTATCATTAGAAGACAAAAAAAAAGTTAACATAGAAGGAAAATATTTGCTTTTTTACTTGTCTAATTTTTCATAATTTATTTTTTTATAACATAGGGCTCCTTCACTCCGAATGTTATACCTTGAGATTTTTGGGGTGAAACGATGCCAATTTATACTTTTTTCCTCTCAGATAAGGTTATATTATATTTTGGTATTACTGATTTTGACATACTATGAAATACAAGTAAAAAAAATTACAAAAATTGGTGTTTGGCGTATTTTTGCTATAATGAAATCTTTTGTTTTTTATCATATGCTTAGCCACATTTAATGTCATAAGTATTGTTGGTCAACTTTAGTTCTTATGTTTGTTATACTTTTTCTTATGATACATCTTTAACGTATAAATTAAAGCTATTCAGGAATAAATAAAATACATTTTGACAAATGTCAGTCATTTTTATAAGTGTACCCCATCAACATTTTAGGTTGAAGTAGAAAAATGAGGGGTCATAACAAAAAGTGTGGTTAGATTTTGTTTATATATAACAGTTTAGTCTCATAATAGATTTAATGATCAAAGATAATAAGAAAGTCAAGGTCTGAAAAAAATCCCATTAGGGGCTTTCTACATTAATTGTATACCGAAATTGATACGTGTTCATGTATACAATGATAAGTTGATTTCTTTATGAACATTTTAATTATTTTGCAACAAATGACCCATCGTGATTTGACGGTTTATGTAAATATTATCATTCAGAGTTATACATACCGGGTGTCCCATAATATCTGTTACCATTTTAAATAACTGTCATTTCATCATTTATTAACAGAAACGTATCATCAACACATCGTGTTAACAGGCTTGGAGTAAAGTTTTTTTACTGCAAATAGTACGGGAAAAGATTTGACGTTTTATAGTAGGAAATGACGTAATTTGACGTTACTTGTTATTCAGGATGACGTCGTCTTGCAGTTTTGAGAGTGAAATTGTTAATCTTTATTATTCAACTTCTTTCCCAACAACAGTCATCCGAGAAATGGCAAAGAGGCATCCTAATAAGAAGAGGTTATCAAAAATGAAAATAAAACAACTTGTGGACCGGTTTGAAAAGCGGAGATCAGTAGTTGATGGACGTCATTCTAATTCGGGGCGACTAAAGTCAGTGAGAAGCGAAGAAAATATTACCGACGTTCAGTGTGCGATTTCAGAAACTTCACAGAGGCCTGTAAGAAGATTACTGGGTGACCATTTTTCTTTGAAGATGAGGACGGTACGGTTGAAACCATTAACAGTGAACGGTACCTCAGTGTTCTCAAACGCAAATTTATTCCAGCACTACGGAAAAAGGGAACACGTATTTCTAAGATGTGGTTTCAACAAGATGGTGCAACACCGCACACTTCTGCAGTTGTCCTTGATTGGCTGCAAAATATATTTGAAGACAGCGTCATTTCTTTAAAGACGACTTCCCGTTGCCACCACACTCGCCAGATTTGAGTCCGCTGGATTTTTATTTGTGGGAATTCTTAAAGGACAAAGTGTATAAGCCATCTCCAAGCTATGTGCATAAACTTAAATTGAACATTAGGCGGGAAATTAGGCAACTAACATTGAAACTCTTCAGGCTGTGATCAACAACTTTAAAAAACGCTGTGACGTCGTTATTACGCAAATAGGACATGATGTGGAACATGTATTGTAATAATCCAACGTGATTATTTTAAGAAAATGCAAAATATGTGGCGCAATATTCCCAAAACAAAACATATGTGTTTATAATGGTAACATATGTTATGAGACACCCTGTACAAATAATTATTCCGCATTTTGTTCAGAATTATTATTTTACCACTAGGTGAAAATATTGCGTACATGCGTTTATTTTTACTAATTACTTTCTCGTCACGATTCGTCGCGGGACAAAATCATTCGCCACGAAAGTTCGCGACCACGCGCGAATTTGCGTCGAGACAATTAGCGAAAATTCGTTACATCGCGAGCGAGCGCTCTGCTCTTCGCGATAAAACCGTTTCGTCGCATATCCCGAACTGTACGGGTTTCGCGTGGCGTGTATTGTATATGATCTGAATATCCATTAAACACTTTCCATCAACTGCATATTAATCCTTTTTGAATCACATGATGACGTTCGCCTGTATTTCGCCATGTTCATAAACGGCTTAAACTAACCCGCTGTAGAAACTTCATATTTATCACGCCATCTTTAAAATTGACACGTCTATATATAGCCGTACACACTCAATGATCATGCCGGTAAAAGGTTAAGGTCATGTATGCGAAGCATTGGAATGTACGGAAGGCTGATTCTTCAATTGTTTAACTAGATAACTATTGCTTTATGAAATGGTAATGTCAAACCTCGGCTTACGTAGCATTTATTTCTAGAGTCTACATTAAAGTAATGGTGAACAAGAATCACAAAGCTTATCATTTCAATGTGTTGAACGGGTTGTTTGGTATAATAAAATCAATAATACATGGCTGAGAAGGTGATATAAATAATATCAACCCTTGACAAGCATATCAGCCTTGGCTGCCCGCTCGGTTGATATAACATTTCTCGGGTTGATATTCTTTTTATATCACCCTCTCATCAATGTGTTATTTATATTATAATAATGCACATTGGAAATATATATTTAATGGTAACGACATATAAGAGTTATTTTTATCAGTATAGAATAACAGTCATCATTTTATGTTATAAATCATAAAATTGTAGATGTTATCGCAGCTATAAAATTACATCCAGTGCAAACAAACGCGTAGTTCGAGACATAAATGGACGCATAATGCTTTAGCACATGCTATACCTTGTCTCCTGTGTAATACAACCATATTTTGTTTTTTTATTTCTTTCAGTTGAGAAAATTTCCAAATATAAGGATAAATATAAATTTAACTTAAGATGCTTCGTGAATATCGCCCAATATGACGTACATTTCTGCAGTTCATTTTTTGCAGGAATGTTGTTCGCCATTATTTGCCACTTTGTTTAGGTTTGTCGATCTTGGAGTACTGGGATGCCATTTGTTTCGTAAGTTTCTTGCCACCAGCGTTGTGTCCTTTTTCGACTATATGATGGGCCGATATCATTAATTAGGATGCTTGAGGAATTTGTTGGGTGACAATCTCCAGGAACACCAGGGTTGGTCACAGGCCTGTATCGTTTGTCGGGCCCGACATTCCTTCAAAGCAGAAAGTCGTTCGCCGACAGGCTTAAATAACGCCCACACGCTTTAATTTTCTAAGCGACAACCCTTAATCCGCCTTTATCTAATAACACAGATCTCTAATCGATGGGCCATAAACGCACGCCATATTGATCGATAAGGTCTCACTACCAAATATGTGAGTTGACAACAGAGTGAACAGTGTAGTCCCGCCCACAACGATCTCATTAGCCAATCAAATACGGCGATTTAAAGGGCGGAGTTTATACCTTGCTATCAACTAAAAAGAGTTTGAAAACAAAAACTAGCGCTTACCAGGTAAAGCAAACAGGCAGTTTAAAACATTTAATAATTGCATTTATCTTTTAATTTTATCCCTGTATTTCCTAATCCGTTTAGCAAATTGACAATCAAAAATATCAAAACGAATAATGTTATATAGAGCCTCATTTAAAACACAATTTGACGTCAAACGTCATTTTGTTCGCATAAACACTATGCAATTAAGCACGTGACCATTCCATGAACGTTAAACGTGTACATGGCGACACAATTCTCGCGCGCTTTTGTAGCCAAACACGCTTTTTACATGGACGTACATGACCGTATTTTATATCGATTAAGAACCGCGTATTCAAATATTTAATAACAATGGTGACTCTTTGGGCTTGTCTGTCTGTAGTATAACTGATAAGATTGATGTTTGTTTTTTTCTATTCCGAAACAACTAATAGAATTAAAGAAGTTTATGAAAAAACGGGAAAGTGGGGTCGAGCGTTGCGGCCGATTTGGTCGTCGCCGGAATTTAGTTCATTACGACCGATTTAGGGGCTGTGGGGTCGAGCCATGCGGCCGATTTCGGAGAAGTGGGGTCGAGAATTACGGCCAATTTGGTCGTCCCCGGGATTTAGAGCATGGCGGCCGATTTGGGGTCTAGCATTGCAGCCGGTCTCTGGCATGTAGAGGCCGATTTCGGGGAAGTGGGGTCGCGAATTGCCGCCAATTTCAGGCAGATGGCGTCGAGCATTGAGGCCGATTTGGCGACCGTCGAGATTTAGAGCATTGCGGTGGATTTCGGGCTGGTGGGGTTGAGCATTACGGCCGGTTTCGGGCATGTTTGGGTAAAGCATTCCTGCCCATTTCGGGGAAGTGTGGTCTAAAGATGCGGCTGATTTCGAGGAGAAAGGAAGCAAACGGAGCGGACTGTTTCGGAGATGTTTCTCCTAATGGTCCGGATCGGAACGATAACGATCTCCGATCTTGATGGGGGTAGGATGGGGGGTTTCAAGCCGAGTTTGTTTTTACAAGGATTGTGCATTGAACGACTCTGATTTAGTTAGCACGCTACAAGCTGCAAAGTTCATGATGGGACTTGTTTGCTTCGTGGTGTCGGTCAGTGCATGCTTCTTTCCGTTATCACAACACTTCAAAGTAGATACGTATATAAAAGTCCCAGCTCTGCAGAGAATAAAATGTACAATGTCGCTTGGTCGCATCCTCACTCCCGTATTGTTTTATCGTAAGTCAATTGGTTATTTCGTAGCTGTTTTGCTATCTTTTGTTCATTTGAGTATACATATATCCGATTACTGACAATACTGTTGTGAACGTTTTCGATTGTATATATAATTCAGAGAGAAAAAACGTATAGCCATCCTTACCGGAAGCGTTTGCTAGTTAACATACAAGAGCCATTATTTCTGACATATTTTAGTTACTTAGGAAATAATTTTCGATTTAAAGTAGTTTATATAATAAAATGCAACGTTTTGGAATTCTAATGCATATAAATTATACACGTAAATTAAATATACGCGCATGAGAACAACAACTCGTATTTAGTAGCCGATTAACAACGATAATCTTTCAATTTTTTAAGATTTTGTTAGAATTGCATGTGTAATTATATATTTTAGGCAGTTCCAATATGTCGTGGCACCAAATGTCATCCGCCTGGAAACCGAAGAAACCCTGGCAATTGGGATTCTCGGCACCTTGGGAAACATTAATAGGTTTATCGAGGTGAAATTTTGCTGAATATTTTATCAATTGCAATCACAAGAGTCTCCCTATGCCCCTTTGACCAGCCACTTGCTTAATCTAGAAACATACGTTTGTATTGGTTTAATGATGTATTGGAAATAACGGAAATTCATTTAAGTTTTACTTTTATCTGAATAGTGACATTATTTACCACATAATGGTCCCACCACATTAGAACAAGTACAATATTGACGGTATGTAATGGTTCTCTTAAGCATTTGACGGGGTGCATGTTCAAACTTATAATTGAAACTACGAACACTGTCCCTGGTACTGGTCATCACGTACTATGAATCAGTCAAGTCCATTTATTGTATGGCATCGTAACGAAAGCTACTGTTTGTAACAATGTGACATTGAATGTAACAACATGAATATCAATTCAGATTCGTAGTTTATTTATATTCTATAAATACAATTGCTTTGTTTTCAGCCGTTTATAATATATGTATCACAGAGAACTACAAAGTTACTATTTTGATTATATAATGTATAGTGTAATTGATACTTTACTAAATGTGTCAACCTATCCGCGAGTAGCTATGCGTAATAGGTACATCCCCCATGTTTCTTTTATAGCTATCTATCTGAAGATAAACCATCTAAAATATGCTTGTTACTATTGAATATATTCTATATTTCATGTATGGTTTGAGTACATAGACAATACCAACATTTTCAGACGACATGTTCTCGTAGTCAATGAAGGTAATTCAAATTCACATTGTAAAAAGAGTATGTTAACTAATACATATATTAATATGGATTTCTCTCTTTTTTATTTTGTATCATTTGATTTGTGTTAGTTTTTTCCGTATTTACTTAGACTTCAGAATGTTGCACTAGGACTCTTAGAAAAAGCGATTAACTAAATCTGTCTAAAATCTAAATCAATTTACTGTACATTATTTTCTACATTATCTTAAACCGTTTTATATAACAAGGATATTGTTGTAACAGACACAAGTATAATGTAACAGAGGCGGGAAGGAATGGACCGTAACAGCAGAACGCTGATTGTTTAGGTGTTGTGTTTCGGCACTTTAATAAGCTGAATGTTGTTAAATAGGGTATACAGATACTGCGCTGCAAAAATGTTATTCCAATTGCGTGATATTGATATGTGGAGTTCATCTTGAAATATGTGGTCTTGCCACTGAATTTCTATTTTTGCTCGGAATTCCGTCTCATCAATAAGTAACTTATTTAAAATTGAAATAATCTGAGTGTTGTAATCTGAAATGCACATATTCAGTTTAATATTTATTGACATTTACTTATATATTAATTAATTTAATTCTGAGGCTGGTTTTGCGCGGCCCTTTACTTGTTTAAAATGACAGGCATGCGTTTTGCATTAGAATTTTCCACGGCGCGTGGACCCAGGTTGTAATCATTGTTATTGTGTGGCTGTTTCGACATTAACATGTTGTATACTAGATTCTATGTTGTAAAAGTCAACTGTGATTTATTAATAATTCATACATTGTATATTATGCTTTACTTTGGTTTTGGTTCGCTGCAATAATTATATAATACTTAATTGCTGGATTGTTTTAAGTCAACTATAATTTACTCAGATAAGTCGATGAATCAACCATATTGCGTACAAGTTTAGCCTAGCCGAAAGCCCAATTACGGGATGATATTGAAACACAATTTTCAGAAAAACGTGTTATCGTAAACGCCTAAATGACTAAAATAAGTAATCATACATCACACACTGATTTCAAGTTGTTCACGCCTGAGAATCATTGCGACTATAACGTTCGTGTTCCAAGGCGCGTGCTTTCTTTTCATTTTTAGAAACGACGGTTAATGTCACAGTCAATGTTACGATTGACGACCATTTCATGGGGCCAAACTCTGGATTAAAAATCCGAAAACAGACTTATTCAATTCGGCTGGTGTGCAAAGGGCCATAAGGAAAACAGACTCGCGAAATTCCTCTAAGTTTCAGCCTAGGTTATCTTATTGTTCAGACCGACAAGCCTTTGTATAGCCCAGAGCAAACAGGTAGGAGCTGTAAATGCTAAGTTTAAATGGTCATGCATTTTATAATAATTCAAAACAGAAACTTGACACTTTTGCTTAGTTTGGAGTAAAAAATTACACATAAAAAATTAGCGTAGTGCATTGCCTGTTTAAAACAGTTGTTTTTACCTTTTTTTCGGAATGAATCGGGTTAAAGCTAAACAAAAAGGTAAGTTTGCAACACGAATATTATCAGCTTAAAACATCACTCTCCAGTTTCTGTAGTTGAATAACTATAAATGGATATATTTAAATGGACCATTACTATTAGCAAAAGATTGAACTTTGTTGTGATTAATGTTGTGTAATGCACTAAAACGATAATGTTGATATGTATACAGGCTAAGTGTGATTCGTCCCTGAAACACATACTAAGTGTTTATCTCCTGGTGATGCCTCTGGAGTTGTTTTATTCTTATTTTCCATTGTCAACCTCCGTCTTAGGTGCCAAACAAGTACACAATATAAAGGCCGGACAGGGTTGATTTTCGAGTCGTTCAGTTGTCGCAACTTTATATTCGAACTGTTCAATGATATGTTTATGACACAAGCAATAAATCTAAAATAATTATAAGTAATCCAACAAAACTTTACCTTATCCGGACGGTTTACGAACACCACAAAACTTCAAATCGTAAAATAATTGTGTATATTAATTTTGCAAATGTCGAACATACCCAGAAATTTGCAAGTAAGCCCGTAAAATTGTGTATAAGTTGCTAACAAAAAGACGATCAAACGCCGTGCTCAAGAGCGTTCCATCCTAATTACAATAAGAATATAGTAAATACAAGCATAAACCATATATACAGGTTAAACAACAGCGAATGTTGAGCCCGATTTTCATCGCAGTATAACATACTTATATGTATTTCACTGATATCGTACCATCTTTAGTTTTTGTGCGAGTCCTAGCAATGGACGAATCTATGAAGCCAATCAAAGACAAACCCTTGGAGATTGATCTTATTGTAAGTAAAGTTGGATGCTATTTATTGAATAACAAAGCAAACTATGCAATGATTTATTAAACATGTACATACTCGCTAAGAATTTCCTTTCCGTAGTAAAATAATTTATAAAATTATAAATTTATATTAATTTATACATAACGATAATTTATATAAAAAGAACATCAATGGATAACATAGTGCACAGTTAGATATGAATGTTGTATATTTTATTCATCGCACATTGTTTATAAATATTGTTCCAGTTGAGTGTGCACAAGAAGAATTCAGTGTTGACATAATTCCCAATGTTTTATATAGGACCCTTCGAATAGGACTGTGGGCCGGAAACAGTTCAACAGTGGTGATAGTCAAAATGGTTTGGAAGATTTCGAATTTCCACCTTTTCCTGACATTGGGACGTGGACGATTATGGCAAAATTAGGAGGCAAAGTGAGTAGCGTTCGATTAGTGTTTGTATAATCCCGAAGAATGCATAATAATTATATGAAGATCGCCACCACCGTAGTGTTGGTGTTGCAAAGCATGCTTCCACTTATATGCATGTCCGTTTTTGTTGATAGGTGGTCACATTTAAATGTATCAATTGAATGTTTTGTCATTTAAATGTTGACGTTATTTATTGGTTATGTGATAAATACCAGTCCTGAAATTAATGCGCAAACATGCAATACAGCTGTACAGTAATCAAAAACAGTATAACTAATTTTTTGTCATAGAGTTGTGCCTATGTATAGCAGGAAATTAACATCAGGCATTTTTATATGTTAAGTGTGTCCTATCTTTGCCTAAAAATGTATATCTTTGAAGCTGGAGGCCTATGCCATTTCCCCGATAGAAGTGCGTGATTTTGGTAAGTACACCTTCCAGATTAATCGTACCAAGGCATATCCCCCGCCGTGATCCTTCATTAGAAATTCTAAGGTTACTTTGAAGTATCACACTGACCTTAATAAGTTTCATGAAAATTCCTTAAAGGGCACAGGAGTTATGGAGCTGACACGAAAATGGAGGCTCAAACATTTTACCTACAAGTGTGACCTTGACCTTGAGGTGGCAAGACTGCTCAATGCCTTCGGCACATCGCCTCAATGTGATAAGTGTTATGCAAATCCTTCAAAGGGCATAGGGGATATGGAGCAGAAACAAAAATGGAAGCTCAAACATTTGACGTTCACGTGTGACCTTGACCTTGAGGTGGCAATGAAAGTTTCATGAAAATCCTTTAAAGGGCACAAGATATATAGAACGGACATGAAACTACAGGCTCAAACATTCAACCTTCACGTGTGACCTTGACCTTGAGTTGGCGTGAATGGCGTGAATGGCTTATGCCTTGTCCACATGGTATCAATGAGCAAAACATTTGAGCCAAGTTTCATAAAAATCCTTTAAAAGGTATAGAGGATATGGAGCGGACACGGAAAACGGACACGAAAATGGAGGCTAAAAAATTTCACCTTCAAGTGTGACCTTGACCTTGAGCTAGCGTGAAAGGCCCATGCCTTCTACACATCGTCTCAATGACCTAAACATTTGAGCCAAGTTTCATGAAAATCCTTCAAAAGACATAGGGGATATGGAACGGACACGAAATGGAGACTCGAATATTTGACCTTAAAGTGTGACCTTGACCTTGAGCCGGCGTGACTGACTCATGCCTTTTGCACATCGTCTCCATGACCTTAACATTTGAGCCAAGTTTCATGAAAATCCTTCAAAGGGTATAGGAGATATGGAGCGGACAAGAAAATGTTACGGACAGACGGACGGACAGACGGACGGACGGACGGCCAAAGGGCATTCCTATAACCC
Source organism: Congeria kusceri (assembly GCA_027627225.1). Classification (NCBI taxonomy): domain Eukaryota; kingdom Metazoa; phylum Mollusca; class Bivalvia; order Myida; family Dreissenidae; genus Congeria; species Congeria kusceri. The sequence continues at coordinate 19,928,025 of CM051024.1, forward strand.
CCCTCCCGCTTCGCGGCGGGGGATTACTAGAATAGCGCCTTTGTTAATGACAACCATTTGCATACACTATATGATCATTTACGAAAGACACATACATTTATATGTTAATACGTAAACGTATATATATTAGTGACATTCATGAGCTTTACAAGTACATGTAATAAGTCATGTTTTGTCGTATATTATATATAATGTTTCAAATGAATGTCAAGCATGAGCATTATTCTAAGAGAGTACGGTTTACCACTTCAGATAGTGTGAGTAAATAGTTATGAATGTTTTTTCAGCTCTCTCTCTCTCTCTCTCTCTCTCTCCCTCTCTCTCCCTCTCTCGCTCTCTCTCTCTCTCTCCCTCCCTCTCTCTCTCTCTCTCTCTTTCCCCCTCTCTCTCTCTCTCTCTCTGAAAATAAAACTTTATGTATAACTATGAAAGTTCTCAAGAGCGAATTGTACTTTTTCTTCAAAATGACCTCTGCTGCAGGTACATATACGGTAAGGATGTAGATGGAAGCGCATATACGTTGACTTGCGGAAGAAATGGGACGTATCCAAACCTACAAAGGCTGTTACTTTTCCACGGAAGCAGCTATACTTGATCATAGACGTAATCAGAATGTACTATTAGCGTTAACGAACAGAAACTCTTCGTTACGCAATACATGTTAATTACTATATGAATGATAATATTGCTTTATGGGTTTTTATTGTGCCACAAACTGTGTTCGGTTGTATTTATTCGTAATGAATATTGTTGGTATTTACATGTTATATAAAACCAAAGGCTTGATCTATTGTGAACGAACAGATTGTTTAAAGAATTACTGCTATTAGAGCATATTGTTTTCTTTAAAAAGTCTTATTTTTAACAAATTCCCAGTTTATAAATGTGGTATGCCATATAATAAAACAACATCATTTATGCATATCTACTTGTTTGGCAACCCCTTAAAAATAAAATAATATGAACTTTTCAATATATTTTCAGCTGACTAATGGTGCAGTGCATTTCACTGTAGAAATAGAAAAAATAATAAACGATTATGGTGGAAAATATCCCACCGACAGCGTATTAGAGGTATCGGCAACTGTATACGAAGCGGCAACGGGAAAAGAAGAACAAGAACCCGATAATCTGTCATGTTTGTGATGCCCCGTTTAAGTTTGATTTGTCCCGATCCAAGACAATCTAGTTTAGAGGAACTACATACTTTCTTCATATAAGCCTAAGGTTGTTGCCTAAATGTAAGATCGAGGATATTTGACGACTGCAGCATCAATTGCCTAAGTGTTAGATCGATATTTGACGACTGCAGCATCAATTGCCTAAGTGTAAGATCGAGGATATTTGACGACTGCAGCATCAATTGCCTAAGTGTAAGATCGAGGATATTTGACGACTGCAGCATCAATTGCCTAAGTGTTAGATCGAGGATATTTGACGACTGCAGCATCAATTGCCTAAGTGTAAGATCGAGGATATTTGACGACTGCATCATACATTTATTTTAACATTTCACAATCTTTCGCAGCCTGTAATGCAATGCTATTTTGTGTTACTCTGAATAAGTGTTTGCTGATGAATAATAGCATTGTCATGGTATTGACATTAATCATATTTTTAGGTTGATATGTACCATGCAAAAGGAAGAACGGCCTCTCTGCAGAGCTTTGTTATGGAAGTACACGAAGGCAACAACGTAATCAAAAACGAACCCCACCAGACCGATACACGGGGGCAGTATCTAGCCGAGATATCTGGACTGAACAGCCAGAAGAAGTTCAGGACAAAGGTCTGAATCTTTCCTTGCAACATGCCAACAATATATTTCATTCGGAACTGACGCGCTGTGGGTTTTTCCAATACTGGAACGCGTGCGGGGGGTACAAACAGTGTCAGCCATTTTTGCGACAACGGATCATGTCTGATTGTTCGTCACATTCAGTTGCGGATTTAAATAAGTATTTGAAAGACAAGGGTGCATCTTTTAGTGGAAGTCGAAAGGCAGGGCTTGTGCAGCTATGTAAGAAAGCAGAAGAACTTGATATAGCTGTAGACCCGGATGGATTGTCTGAAAATAAAGCACATGTACTGTCGCAGAAACTCTTCCCAGGGTCAGTATTTTTGACATATACAACTATCTTATATCCTATGAACAATTCAACCATGCCAGTCTCCGGGAATATCACAAGTTGGAGGGATTCTGCATGTTTAAAGATGGCTATGTTCTGCAGCTGGAAACAGTCTCCTATGATGGGACCGGTAGGTTATATTAATACGTACACATGTTTATTTGAGTAAATTGCTACCTAACATTATGGATTAAAACAACTGGAGTGGTCAGTAGATGAATAGTTCGTAAACAGAGGTACAAACATTTGAATAATATTTGGTAGCAATGCCACTGTGTTAAGTAAACAAATATGTACATGTACTCATTAATCCTAATATTATCTCATAAATCCTAACATTTTCATGGTAGATAACCGGTTAGGGACCGGAATCTTTATGCATCGGGACACTAGTCATAATTACTACGTTCTACTCATGTTAGTTTATTCTTACAGCAAATATCTTAATTATTGATTAAGAGCAATAAAGTCTTTCTTGCCTTTTACTACTTACTTTTAAAACAGAGTACAGAAACCAGTAAAATGGAGCATCTGGTGCTGGACTCAAACTGACAAGTACCAAGATATTAGTTTTGCACTATACCATCAGAGTTATGACATGATTATGGAGATGTACATTTATGTATTACAATTATATATAAAATTATAGTGCAGATATAGTACATTATATATAAATATATGGTACATTATACATAGTAATACATTAGAAATCATTGTGATAGAATGTATACATAATGGAAGTACCATTTTGAACTTAGTCAATAGCCCTGTTTTTATGTGTTTCGTTCAAGTTGATATTACATTAATTTTCATTCTTTCAGACTTTGTTTCCAATGTGAAACCGAGAACAAATGATAAAGACCCTGTGTCGAAGAAAGGCTTCTACAGCTCTTGGATCATATTAAAGAAAAGTTCTCAAGCATGCATACATTCTGCATACTGTACTTGCAAAGGAGGGTAAGAGCAAACAATGTAACTTTAATTTCACTGCAGATACACTAGTAAAACATTTTTATATGACCTTATACGCATTTGTGTCCTTAAGTCAATACAATTATGCACAGTCAAGTGCAATACACATAACACATGACTAGTATGTCATATATATTTTTAGAATTATTACCCTTTGTTGATTTTGTTGTTGTTGTTTTTTCTGGAACATAATTTCATAAGTATTAAAGCTATCTGGCAGAACTGGAATAGTCAGTGCTGACATTATTCTTATTATAGGCACACATAACTTGATAAAATAATTACTATGTTTTGTGTGTCTCTGAACATCTTAATCCTGTTATTTACTGTATAAAAAGTGTTCATTTTCAATATTCTTACAAACAAATATTTAATGTAGTAGAAATAAATTCACATATAATGAGACATGTACACTTTTTAAGAATTTATGGGTGCTGTCGCCATGAGATCAATGACTACCGAAATGACTCTGAGAAAAGAAGCTGTACATCACATTCTTGCATCTGGGTTCGGAGATTTAGCCAGGCTGAAAACATTGGAAAGCCTATTCCCGCAGCAGACCTTGACACTTCAGTCTTGCCATCAAATTGGTACAGTTGAGAAAATACATCAGATCTTAACTGTTTACAATTTGCCAAATTTCAACTTATAAAGTGATGTAATAAGTATTTGATTACCCTCAATTTTTAGAAGAAATATGATAGCAACAGAGCTCTAAAATTAATTGCATGTGTAAAAAAATATCGTACGCCTAGAGTCTGATAACAACTTGAATACATAACTCTTGTTTGCATTTAATGGAAGTCGTGATCCTTTTTGCACCTTGGCTGTTTAGTTAAAGCAGTGCTTGAAAAGTTGTAAGTGCCCATTTCTGTGACTAAGCTTTCATAAAAAAAGTCGAGCATGCTGTTGTATTGATACACTTATAAAGTTGAATGTTCTTTAATGCTGAATCAGTTGCAGTTAGCATGGCGTGAAATATTGATGTCAATTCAAGTACTAACTTTTGTAATGCCTAACAAGATGTTTTAATCTGAATTCTACATAATTTGTTACATGATGATCTTTCCTATATTTCGGTTCCACTCCATGACCTCTCTACTCACCATTACCAGAGCAAACACTCTGCCCTTCAGCTTGTGGCCTGAGATTGCAATACATCTACACAGATGAGGTTGAAAGCCCCCCTCCATTGACAGTGGAAACACCAATGGAAAAGATTAATGAGTTCAAGGCACAGCATGTTTGTTGTAATGACAGCTGTAACTGTGCAAACATATTTATTTTCATTTATGTTACACTGACATTGAGCGAAATGAGATTGAAAAGTGCACCCGTGGTCAGTCAACAAACAAACATTGGCATGATATGAGGAAAGGATTACTTAATGCCTCCAATTTTCACCAGATCTGCTGTTCTACAAACTCAAGTAACAATGCAAGCTATTTTGTTTGGCAGACGATATGAATCCAAAGCAAGATAACTGTTTTTAAAGGGTCACATATTTAGGCATCGCCAGTGTAAAGTAGATGTTCCAGGACTTGTTATGAGTGTTGACACACCCTTTTTAGCATGTTCTCCAGATGGCATTGTAGATTGCAATGTGTGTGGAAGATTCTTGATTGAAGTGAAATGTTTGTTCAAGTACAAGTGCTTTCATCCGAACAATGCTTTAAATCTTTCGAACATATGCACAAAGGACGAAAATGGAAAACTTCAGTTGAAACGCTCTCATTAGTATTAAAAAAAGTGTCTTAGTATGTTACACACACAAAGGAATTTCTACTGTTGATGTTGAATTTGATGAAGACTTTTGGAACTTATCTGTGGTGAAAATGTCACAGTTCTATACACAAGTTTATTTTCCCATGTTAAAATCATTATGATTTAGAAGAACATTGTTGATGTATACAGTACATGGCTATAATTTCATACATTAATTATATTATAAGATATATTCACTGTACAATGTAAAACTTGTCCATTGCCTATGAAAAAGGCAGACTTTTTGGAGCTGTTAACACTTTTTGTATTAATACATTGAGAATTAATAAGAATTTTCAAACTAGCATGATGTCTTCAATATTTAACTATATTTCACAATTACGTTATTGAAATATCCTTTTCAACTGAAACTTTGTAGATTGATTTGTTTACTATGTGAATTGATGTAATAAATTCAACAACTAACACATGTATGTTCATAATGCTTCCTTGTTCCGTTTGGATCTGTGCACACAGCTTGACTTTGTAATTCAAGACTGTCAAGTTATGCTAAACATGGCTGAAAATTGCACAAAACAGCAACAATTGTTGTTATTTGTCGTAGAAGAAATCTAAATTTCAAAGGAATTATGCCACTCAAAATCTTAAATGTTTTCATTCTTCTAATTGCTCGTTCGACATGAATGCGCACGCTTGCTATTTTTCTTGACCTACGAACTGCCTTGTGGCTCAAAACTTTGCCATGTGTAAACTCGGCAATGTTCTTCGTCGCTTTTTTTGGACGCAATACATGTCTAATATTGAATCCTCTGTCTGCAATTATGTCGTCGCCTTCTTCAACTAAATCAACAAATCCAGATTCCTTTACAATAGCAACATCACTGATTGAACCAGGAAATGTGTCTGATACAAAATTGATAGCACCATTTGGTGAAATTGAAACAAGTTGTTTAATAGTGTTCGAATGTTTATAATTTGACCAAGTTGCCTTTTGAGCTGCTGGTCTTAATGGTTTCTGTACATAGCACTCTGTGCAGTCTATTACTGCCTTGTGTTAGGGTATTGGTTGAAACTTGATGGTAAATTTCCTTTGACAGTTTCTATTAAAGACCATATCAATAGGTCTTTCAAACATTGGTGTAAGTTCACCCAGGCAATAAAAATCTTTGATACATGACCAACAGAAATACCAAACAAGAAAGATGATTGTTGGTTATCAAACCCAGTTCTTATTTTTACAAGGCAAATGATCATTTCCTTAAATATGGTTTCCCTTGACCGTGTTCTTCCACCCTTTCTTCCAGGAATATGTCTCCATTTGCCATCCCAAAGTTTCACTGCTAGTGCCGCGGGTAATAACCATTCAAATAACCACTGTAAAAGATTTAAATTTGGAATTCCGGTGTAAAAGAATCAAGAATCATCACCACGAAGGACTTCTTCCACGAAGGGGTTAACAGGGCCTGTGTTGACAGATTTGTGTATTCTATCACTTACATTGGTAACTTCATCTGCATCTATTAAAACAGAGTTGTCTTCAATGTCGTCGTCACCAAAGGTTTGCAGTGTGGGTAGTCGGTTTTCAGGAACATGGTCTGGTTGAATTAATTGTGATTGTGCTACTCGTTTTTTCTTAATGACATTTTGTAAGATTGGATACACTCCTGTCTGTGGGTCTTTTCCGGGAAACTGTAGGCGTAGATAAGGGGCATGCCGACACTGGATCTGTGGCTCCATCAGGAAAATGCTAAAAATAAAATGCACATATCAACTTATTATTAATACATGTATAATGTTCCTATAAGCATAACAAACCCTACAATGCACAGATAATTATACTACAAGCGTTTATACCAAGACAAATCTAAACATTATCCATATATGATATTCATATAAAAATGGGCCCAGCAGCCAACGCCCTTTGATTTTGTGCAGGTCACGTTATAATCATAAATGAAAATTCTGAGCTTGGCAACTGTGTTTAAAATGCAAGTTTGTTTGTATCCCTGTTAACAAATTTGAAAACGATATGTTTAATATTTTCGTTTTAATTTAATTTCATCATAAATGTAGATGTTTCGGTACGTTTCATAACATTAAACATTATTGTATGGTAAAGCTGTTTACATGTACATGTACAGTGTACATGCTGCCTTATCATGTCACATTGTTTTCAAACAAGTAAATATGAAAACTGTGGCATTTTATTTAAAGAAAACAGATTGCGCATGAAATTTTTAATAAACTATTACTAGCCTTTGAGCAAACAAAGTGGTGTTTCCCGATTTTTTCAGCTGACAAGTTCGAGTGAGGACGTGCACATTGTCTTATCCAGTGTAAACATCTTTCCATGTCAACAGTTGGCTTTGGAAATGGATAAAACGTTATATTGTTCATATGTGGCTTGTGGTAGTAACGGCTGCCACTGCTACGTGTTCCCCAGCTGCATCTTTTTGTTGGCATTATGACTTTTTTCAGCGAAGTTGTTATATCTACCGGTACTCTTGGTTTAAATATTCGCGCCAGATGATTGTATGTACCCACCGCGCGTGCTCAAATATCGGAAAAAAAACAAAACGAGGAGTTCCGAATAACTATTCGTATATTGTTAATAAACATAGTGAAACTATAATACGATGACAATATATCTGGTAAAATCAAATTTAAATGGAACACATGTGAAGTTTGGGATTCAGTGCATCCACGTACATTGACCGTTTCATTGGGATACCATTAGGTTTATTTACGACACTGTGGTATTACTCTTGAGCTCTATTTTGAAACATTATTGTATTCTCATCAAACTATCCTAATTATTCCAGGTGTACGCCTTAAACTTTCCGAATGCTAAAGACGAACTATCTTTGGTAGCCTACAGTGGCAGGAATCAAATAGTGATCGAAAAGATTGAGAAGGTATCAATCATTACATGTGCAAATATACATGCAGTAAACTCAATTGTTTTAACCATGTCTTATAGTGTTGCAATTAATGGCGCATGCCATTTAACAGAGTTTGGTATATAACCTTGCATGTATGAGTATGTATTTTAATGCGCACATTTGTAACACGAAATAAAGTCAAACGCAAAGAGCTATAAATCTGGCTTCAGCATTGCGTCCCTGATAATAATAATTCTGCGCCACATATGATTATTTTTGTTTCTCAAATATCACTGTGATATGCCTATATGTACGTATAATGATATGTGTTCGGTTTTAGGAAGTGGTCCCCCTCAAAAACGGACGCACGGACATTCAAGATTTAGATTAATATACGAGGATAATTATTTTGGTAAATATATAATGCTTTTATAAGTTTACTTCACAATAATGTTAAGTCCACATGAATTTAAAGTTACGATCAGAACATTCATTTTAATATACACAAAGGCGTATTTTTCAATGGTGAATACTTCGCCCTAATTAAATAATTGTATCGCACGCACGCTCCTATGCATTTTTAACAAAATCCGGTGTCCAAGACTTCAATAGTGTGTGGCATTTATACATGTCCGTGTACGAACATTGCAGTTAAACTGGAAAAAAAAAAGTTATTAAGTAAGCATTATTACATCAATCATTGTGGGACTGTATATAGATTATGTCTCGAGGCAAGATTGTGGGAACTGTGAACCACGTTGAGGCCAAGGCATTCAGGATACCATTTCCACGAGATATACTGAATAAAGTGTCGCCCCCCTCTGGTCGTCTATTTGGCTTCTATATGTCACGTGACGGGACATTGATATCATCAATATTTTCCGTGGAGCCTATGTGCCGAGGAAAAAAAGGTGAACAATTGAAAACATTTTAATTCCATATAAAATACAATATAACTACATGTGCATATAAACAAAGCAAGATAAATCCAGTAGGTCCTTAACGACCATAATATATATATATTAAAACGGCGTTTCACAATAATAAGAAATTGTATTCATTAATGTTGCATGCATGTTGAGTAATGCTCCGCACAGGAAATGTGGACAGATATATTTTGGAAAAGAAATACGCTGACAATACCATCCTGAAACAACTTTCCCAATTATGTTTATTGACAGTGTCGGATTTTGTTTTCAAATCTGAAGACTACAATAGTTAAACCTCGAATAAAGAAATATGTTATGACGTCGTTTGTTCAGTGCAAATTTAATTTGCACCAAAGAATTGCGTCTGTTTGAACATTGGTGGCGCGCGTTCGAACGTTTGAGCGAGATAGGCGGTGCATAGTGAAATGAAGTTCCATTGTAATTACAGGAAAAATCGAAAACAAATCGCATTATAGTTGTGTATCAGCAGAAAACGATTTGTCGTTCTGATGCGTCTATATTAAACCGTTCGGACCAAAGTTAATTCATACGCATCAACAATGCAAATTAGTTGATAACCGACTCTAAATCGAACACATTACTTTTCAATTGATTTGTTATATGTTTACCTTTTGCAGCTTACCCTTACACCAGACAATCCGAGAATTTTACCAGGTAAACAGTCGAAAATTACTGTGACAGGCCCACCTGGAATGTGGGTTGGCTTTAATGTGATAGACAAGGCGTTATTACTACTGAACAGCGAATACATTCTGAAAGAAGATACGGTATTTTGGAGTTGAGCACTATGTATTAAATTTATAGTATTATATTACCGTGCAGTCGTTAAATCTTGCGCGTAGTTTTTGTATATTACATTCTAAAGGCAATTGTTTTTCTGTCTAAGGACAGTTTCCCTCTAAAATTATCATACACTTATCAAAAAAATGAATACATTTATCAGGCTTGTCTTAATGACTTGCACTGATTTTTATGCAACTGTGAATGACATATTTAATATAATATAATACCTACTTACATATCACCAGAAGAGACCAGCATTTAAATACCCTAGTGGAAATCATGGTATATTTTTACTTGAAATCAAGCATGTTTATTGGCAAAATCAAACTATCCGCATTCCCATTGGTATCTTGCAGGTGTTTTAATGTTAAGTCAAAATAATTAATTGGTTTTATGCAAGAAGGCAATCTGAAGTATGTGTATAAAATCAAGGTCGACCATGCTTCAGATTTGTGTTATTGTCCACGGCAAAAGCTAGGATCCTGAATATTTGTATCTGACCACAATCCACTGTATGCTCTGCTTAAGTAGCACGTATGTAATAGTTCACAAAGAGAGCAAATCCACATATCCAAAACAATTAATTAAACCCAGTGCGTGTATCGTTATGGCGGTGTATTAAACTTTTGTGGAACAAGTATGCGTATTTGAAAAAAACAACAACATTATAAACACAAAACATATAACATTTTACGAGGCAGTATTTAAAATTAATGTGAACAAAATGTCTCCTGGAAATATGCTAAACACAATAATTCACTGTTCTTATTATAAATAAGCCATTCATATGGAAGATACGGAAATTTGCTAAACACACTAATTCACTGTTCTTATTACAAATAAGCTCTTCATATGGAAGATACGGAAATATGCTAAACACTTAATTCACTGTTCTTATTATAAATAAGTTCTACATATGGAAGATACGGAAATATTCTAAACACACTAATTCACTGTTCTTATTATAAATAAGCTCTTCATATGGAAGATACGGATGTCCATTATTGTGCAAAAGTATTACAGTCCATTATTTATCAACCAGTTAACAATATCACAATCACAAGAATAACTCTGCAAATCTGCAGATATTTTTATTGAAGTGGACTCTACAGTAGAAACTAGGGCAGTGTAAGGTGTGTTGAACACATTTATTGCAACTCGTGGATATATGTAAATTGATGTACAAGGCTGACTCTGTTGATGCCATTAGTAGGAAAAAATCAAGCAACGTATGCTTAATATGTGTTGTTAAATGTTGCTTTTTGTCTCCATGTCCCACGACGTGGACAATATAAATCGGCCAATTGTGCATAATACCTGTTCATATTCAATCGCCCACTAGTCCATAACTGTATAATATATGTAAAGAGTGATTTTATTGTCGTGCTCATATCATGGATCACCAGTAAACATTACAGTTAAAGATATTTATTTATTGATATTGAGAAATGTTATATCAAACATACTGTTAGTTAAATATCAACTAACATTAGACAAAACAGTTCACTAATGGTGTTCTGAATAATACTATCATATAGTGGGTACAGAAACGGCAATATTTTTTTTTTTGTAAATACGTTACAACATTACCGGTCAACGTACATACACGTTTTAGCATAGCGGATCTTATGATACATGTTCTATATTTGGTCATGTTACCATTTCTTTTAGAATAAATGATTACAAGAATAACAATGAAACCATCTCACTTCGTCACTATAAAACTACTCAGGGTTAAGTCCTTTGCCCGTACAATGACTAGTAAAGAACAAACAAACTAACCTTTGCAACGTGTTCTGTTGTCTAACACTCGTACATTTATTACTCTCACATCTTCAAAGAGATGGAAAAACACGATATTGGATGTGGTGCCGGGGGTAGCAGAAACACTGCTGAAGTATTCAAGGTATCTGTGATAATTATCAGTTGTCTCGTGATCAGATCTCGGTAGCGCTGTAGCCATATCTACTCACTTTATGGGGACATTCTTAACTTAAGTCATATTTAGTGGAAAAGACAAATGACATTTTAAACAATAGTTCTTTTTAACTTGTCTTCGAACTCGAAATATATGGTTAATTACTTTATCGGGTGGTTTTAATTTATTCCACTATGTTTGTTGTAAGATTGTACATACACTCTTTTAAACTTAGACGCGAGAATATCTTTCGATCGAGGTATATAATGCCATGCATTCATTATTGTTTTTGCGATGTATGTACATGTATCTTCTTGACAATGGTCCAGTTTCTTGTAAATAAATATGTATTTCATATACGGTTGGTAGAAAATTACTCAGCACGTTTATTTTTACTTGGCAACACGTATATAAGTGTTCTATAAAAACACATGCTTGTTTTCTTTCTAAATAATTCCATTTGACTTCAGAATGCGGGCCTTACTATTCTTACTAACGCAAATATAGACAGCGCAATGCTTCAACGTGTTACAGCTGATTGTGAGACACTAAGACGTCGGCGTCGTTCAACGAGTGACGAAAATGGTTAAAATTGTTTCAAACATAGGCAGTTTAAGCCACACATTTAATGACTATGGCAAAATTCAGATTTGAAAAACAAAACACAACACCACCATCAAAATTGTCTTAGTAGCGTTTAAGGTTGTATATGTTATGAAACATTTTAGGCAGATGACACTGAACACATTGGTTTCGTCCCATTAAAAATGTAACTGCTACAAAGACATACGAACGAACGTACAGTATCTTCTGCATATAAAAGTTTGTATTTTTATGATAAAACAATATTATTTTAGGTTGTTACTATGGCGCCAATCCCATTTGTTGCGACAGTGGAAAAGAATATGCTATGGCTATATTTAATGAATACGAAGACCAGAAACAAGATTTGAACAATGACGTATCTGAGCCCATCCCATATGCAGTGTGCTATTCGAGAAATATTGTATTACGAAACACTTTCAGTTTAAGGCACTGAAACAATTACTTTCCGAACAGGAAGACGTCGCGTCAGACATTATATATTTACCCAAATGTGTGTTTATGTTTGTGTGTTCATGTTGTCGCAAAATGCTGTATTGTATGGGAAATGCCAGAAATAAATGACTTTACAATTTTTTTTTAAATGTTGCTTTACTTTTTATGCAGCTTTTATTTCATATGTATTTTTAGATGCTGGTAAAATGATCCCCCAATAAAGGTGTAATACATTTACATGCACTCAACTTTATATGTGTCGCAAGTTTAACGTTTTATAACTAAAAGGTGTATTTTGTAGATTCACAGTCGGCAAGTGGAAGGTCGGTTTTTGAAACCCACGATCAGTATGTTACGGATGTCATTTTTCTACAAGAGAAGTTTGGATTGATGCTTAAAGTTAGAAAAAACTTTGAGACTTCATACATTTTTGAGGAGCATTTACTAAGGTAACGAATGATATTAGAAAATCAAATGCTCTGTTTTTGTTCTAGACATGGTACGTTTTTATTAGGGATAGCAACGATTAAAAATAATGAGAACTATTCAAATATTATTACTTTATTTAATGCTTACCTGTGTATAATGTTAATATTTATTAAACATAATATGCATATTAAATACAATACTTTATCGATGTCAGCCCCTTAATATAGCGTTTTTCTGTCACCTTAGCTTCTCTAGTACATGTACATATATTCAGGTTATGTGTCAAAATCGACCTCACCATATTATTTGGTTGATGACTGTTTGTAGTGTAAATCTCATTATGTCCTCCACGGTCTCTTATCTGTTAGTAGCATATTAAGGTCTCGTTAGGATGTTAATTTGTGTTGCTGCGTACATGTGCTGTAAAAGATTGTATCGTTATGATGATGCCCCACTCAACTATAATTAGTAGTTCTAATAAAGTAGCTCTATGTCCGTGCATTTGAAGAATGTGTTTTGCATCGTACGTGTGCAGTGGCTTTATACCGAACAATCATGTCTTTTAACATTTTCATCATTTTACAAAACTGCATCCGACGACTGAATAGTCGAATACTTGATAAATCGAATATTCGAATATCAATTTTGGTATTTGTTGCCATCCCTAGTTTTTATGTATTAAGTGTTCATCCAATATAACTCATATATAACTGCATACTCACACACACATGATTCTTCAGCACTGGCAGGTTTGAAACCAACTTGAAATACAGAGATTCCATTACAGAATGGTCTATGCAAGCGATAGGTATAGTAATTCTAATCATATGACATATCATATGTGTTTCACCTTTTTTATTCATATAACTTTAATTACATATTTAATTACATGTTCACGAAATGAAGAAGAATAAGTATCATATTACATAACATTTTATTAATTCTTCAAAGGAATATCTGCGGACCAAGGGGCGTGTATCGCTTCTCCACAAGATGTTGAGACATTCAAAAAATTCTTTATTCAAGTCGAACTTCCATATAAAGTAATTACTAAGGAACATGTCAACGTGAAAGTCACAGTGTTCAATTATATCCCGAGACAACAAAAGGTGAGCATTTTATCTCAGTATACAGTAAGCAACGTACTGAAAAATTGTTCATTCAGGTCAATCAATACGTTCTTTTACCTTAGACCAGATCACGTTTTAACTCACAAAATAGGGTTAGTTCAATTAAAATGGAAAGTATATAGGTACTACTTGAATAAAAACAATCACCAGTACATATTGTATCAGACTAACACCTCGTCGATATTCACAAAAGCGTAATTCCTGACGATTACGAAATGGGCAGACTCTGTTGATGCGAAACGGCTGGTTCAGCAACGTCACGCATCCAAAGTAACGTAAAGTTCAGCATCAAGTTCAGCATGAATCTCCTGAGGTTGTTTCATGCAAAAAAACAATCCTCAGGATCACGTTCCTTCTTTAAATTATCAAGCTGAAGCGGAAAGATAGAAGCATATATAGGGATTATTAGGTTAGTGTTGAATATAGAGAAGTTTATCCTGCGAGGCTTAGAACACCGGAAGAGCGAGCATTGGCAAGCGCTTCCGATGTTTAAGAAGAGCAAGATAAACTTGTCTATGCTCAACACTAATCCTAGTATTATATTTAACCCATCATTTTTTCTTCCAAACTATATGAAAAGAAATGTTTAACAACCCGTGGAATTCATAAACTAGTAGTACAGCTATATTTAGTATTGAATACAAATGGTACAACTTGTAATAAATAAGTAGTCCCCAAAATCACATAATCGAATCATAACTTTCACAGTGAAAAGGACCTCAAAAGTCAACAAAGACACAACTGCGTGATGATCCTAACAATTTATGATCTATATATAAATCAGGTCACAATAAATGACCATGATCTTTATACTCGTTTACAAAAAAATTCAAACAAAGCACATGTGTGACTGCAAATTTAATTAGATTCTTTCGGAAACATATTTGCGTATTAAATACAATGTAGATATGTAAATCATATTCAAATGACTGACCAGAAAATGCGATCGGCAAAAGTAAACATCGCGACAGCCATCACGGCTGGTTCAGCAACTAGGGTTAAGTAGAAAGAAAGTTTAGCATGGATCTCCTGGCGTTGTTTAACGCGAAAAAGTCCTCATGATCACCCTTCTCAACTCCTCAAGCTGAAGCGGAAAGACGAATATGACTCATCATGCAGACCTATGATGGTGAAAAAGAAAGTCATTCGTTTTACAAAAACAAGACTTCACCAAAGCGTTTAATTTGTTGCCTCTTATACAGTATTATTTTGCCTTATCACATTAATGTGTTTTTCAACCATGATCATAGTAATATTAATAATTCTGTTTAGGTATCATTGCTATGGTATCCCGTATATACAATTATGTTTAGGTATACTTGCTATGGTATCCCATGTCATATGTGATGCGTGTTTGTTTCAGGCACGTGTTTACCTAAAGAGTGTTGAGACACTGTGCTACGGTACATCGCCTAACCAAAGTGCTCCGCCACAACTTGCTACACTGGTGCGTTCTGCTAATGTTACCATTTATTTTATAATACGAGTTCCTGTACAAAGCTTTTTGAAACACATATTATTGTGGTTTCCGAAGAGAAGTATCCCGTCAATAACGTCTACGGTTTATCTCACGTTGAACTTTTGTAAGTGAAGCCCACTTGCTGAAAAGTACATCTTTTTTGTAAATACTTGGTTATACGAGCTGCTTAGTTTGCTTTCCATTTTCAGTAATTTCACGGTACAACAAACCACGAATGATCTTAAATTGATTATGTCTTGACATTGTTTGGTGTTGCGTAATTGATAAAACAGCTTTCTTTGGAAACTGTTTATCGAGGATTGCCCGCAGCCAAACACCAATAATAGAGTCATTTCTATGACTATTTCTGAGTTCTCTTAATTTAACTTGTGCCATTTTTACTCCACCATAACATCTAAAATGTTCAAAGAAGTGCACGGTAAAATTTCAATGTAAGGTCTTGTCTGCACGGTATTGCAAATGGCTTTTATACTCTGACTTTCATTAATGTTATGGTTAGGTGAATTGTCATGTTGTGGTGGGTATCTAGACACGATGTCTGCATCAGTGTTTTTTGTTCCTGGAAGGTAAACGAAGTTGTAGTCACTCAAAGCCGAGACCCATCTCTGTCCAGTCGCCTCAAGTTTTGGAGTTGTTAAAATATGTGTGAGGGGGTTGTTGTCTGTTAATACTTAAAATTTCTGTCCAATCAAGTAATCTCTAAATTTTTCCGTGATCGCCCATTGCAAAGCAAGGAATGCTAATTTATAAGCAGAGTAATTCTTTTCTGATTTATTGAGATATTGCAATCACTCTTTTCTTCCCTTCCTGTTCTTGATAAAGAACTGCACCGAGCCCAGACCCAGATGCGTCGGTGTGAAACTCAAAGGGACAATCAAATATCGAATATCCTAAGACTTGTGGGGATGTCTGTAGTTCTTTAACTGTGTTGAATGTCTGTTCTTGGACTTCTTCCCAGCGTCATTCTGTGTTGCTCTTTGTTTTTCCTTTTTTCACACTTGTTTGGGGCAAAATGTTTGTCAGTTATTTTGTTACAGAGCTGAATCCTGTAAGGAATTTTCTGTAATAACCCGCCAGAGATAAACATGATCTCAGCTGATCAAGATTAGTCGTTCTTCAATAATTTTATACTTTTATACATTTTTCAGGGTCTATTTCAATGCCCTCCTCGCTAACAGGTGGCCTAAAAAATTAAATTTTTCCTTTAGAAAGTGGCATTTGTTAGAATACAAGTTTATTCATGCTGCCTTCAATCTGGACAAAATCAAATTTAACTGTTGAAGCATTTCTTCGTACGTAGAACCGAAAACAATCACATCATCCAAATATATTATGCAGATTTTCATGTTTAAATCTCTTAAATTTTCTTCCATTATCCGTTGATATGTTACTGGTAAATTTATACATCCAAAAGGTAATTTATTGAACTCCCAAAAACCTAACGGGCCTACAGTGAAAGCAGTTCTTTCCTTATGCTTTTCTTGAATTTCAATTTGGTGGTACTCAGATTTCACGTCTAATGTAGAGAAGAACTTAGAACCATGTAAACAGTCTATAACATCATCTATTCTGGTGATGGCATACGAGTCTTTCACTGTACGTGCATTTAATATCCTGTAGTCTACGCACATTCGTATCGCTCCAGATTATTTCCTACAAATGACAACTGCTGATGTCCAAGGAGACTTGAACCTTCTTATGACACCACTAGCTACTAAATCTTCTAGATGTTTCCTTACTTATTCTATCATGGCTGGAGGGATTCGTCGGTATCTTTCCTTGAAAGGAGTCTCATCTTTTAAGTGACTCCTATGTTTCATGATGTCACAATTTCCAATATCTGTTTCTAATGTTGAAAATATTTCTTTGTGATGTGTAAGCAATTCCATTAATTTATCGTGCTGTTCTTTAGTGAGGTCAGAGTAAACATTCACTTTGTCTGATGGTTCATTCTCTCCATCATCATTCTCACTGTCTATAGCAACAAGCTGTAGCTGTGACACAATTGCCTTTGGAGAAATATGAATCACATTGTTGGTAGTGTTATTTACATTGACCACTATTTCCTGTTTCTTACCCGTATACTGAACAATAGCTGGAGTTATGTATGCATATTTAGTTAACTGTGATTCATCTGTTTCCTGTATTAATGCACGTGTGGAGTGATGAATCAACTCTCTATCAGTAATATATTTAATGTTTACAGACTGATTTGGTCTTACCAAGATAGTGTTGGTTTCAGCTGAACGTAAGATGGCTTATCTAAAGTCATTTTTCTTCAACATCTTTTCTCTTAAGACTATACATCTGAATGCCAAATACCAAGGTACGTGCAATATTGAAATTTGCAAGAATGTATCACCAAACCTTTCATCACAATCTTTAAGTAACACTTTAAGTTTGTTCCCTAAAGAATGGATGTGTTCCGGTTATATTCAGTAACAGGGACGACAAGCAATCAACATTTATGCTATATATAGCCTTTATAGGGCAAAACATTATCATCAGCACATTCGATCTTGAGTATGTTACAAGGGGTTCCAATTCAATGTTCTGTAAATTTTGATTTTTAAATTGTTCAGAACAGGTTGACACACATGAACCTGTATCACATAAGGCTTCTGTATTGATTTCATTCACAGAAATATTAGGGTCAGAGTGATCTTTGGTGTCGCTATCCTGACACGCCATAGAGACACGTACCCGTTTAAATCACTGGCAAAATGTCCAATTTCATTGCATAGGAAACACTGTAGGTTAGGCCTAAATGTATTGCTACCTAACGGTCTTTTTGGTCTTTTTGGTCTGTAGGTGTTATTTCCTCGGCCATGGCCATGGCCTCTGTATGGACGTTGTTCTTAAAACTTACCTCTTGTCCCTCTTTGATGTCTGGGCCCCCTTTCCCGTGTAAAGTGAAACCCCTGGCTGGCTCCTCCAGCATACATTGATGTGGTTGTAGTTCCAGATTATTTTCATCTGTTCTGTTGTGTTTGGAATGCCTTTGCATTGTACTATTATTTTTATTTCTCTAATGCTTCAATCCTGGCATTCATCTTTTCCAACAAACTCTTGATTTCACCATCTTCTGACTTTTTAGGTTTATCATTAGCTGCATAATATCGTTTAGATTTTGGTTTTGCACCCTGTAATTCAGACTCTAATTTCCTTATTTCAGCCTTGAATTTATTGTAGTCTGAGACCGTTTTATATTTGAAAGCAGATGCAATTTTCAACTCAACATTCAGACCCTCATAGAATACACTTTTCAAAACATTAATTATTATCCCACCTTTTAAATTAGAATAATTATTTTTGTAAATCTCATTTATCATGGGATTTGAGCAAATTTAGCTTTTTATGATTTTCATTAATCGGTAAAATGTCGAAACGAAACGCGACGATAAAAGCTCGACAATTCTTCGAAAAGTCGAGCTAAAATAGTAATTTATTTTCATAAAGGTCTAAAAGACACATTCGCATATCGTATAAACAGAATGAAAACAAATATCAAATAGAAAAATATATATCATCATTATGATCAAGGATCGATTTAAAAAGTGATAAATAATGATCCCGAGTAATTCTAACTTGGAAGTCCTTGACTTCCTCTTTTTCATGTCTGATCCAAACATATGTAACCAGTTGGTGCAGAACAGATCAGTTTTAGAATAATACTAAATAAAATGTGTATATTTCACAAGTTATTGTATCAGCATTTTATACGAATACTATGTACAAACTCTGAATGAAATACAATGCTGTAGCTTAACATCAACACATTACAAGCATGGGTACGCGTTTCATTGTGCCACAACTCTCCAACCATAATTAACGTTAACGTACACATAGACGTTACAATTAATATATACACAGAGAGCATGCAAATAACGTTCTGACTAGGGAGGCAAAATCCACGGAGCCCTTTCAATCCAAATGAAAATAAAAACATCTTCACACACAATCCTCTTGTACACATCGCTTTATGTTTTAACAGAGGTGTCCAGTAAATACTTCTGATACTTATGTTTGTCACTTGCCATAAATAAAAGACCTCGGGCTGCTAATAAGAGTTCTCTCCTTCTGTCGCAGCTGGAGTTTCGCTTTGTTTATATTTGTCTAAATATTTTGAAAGTGAAGGCAACTTGAACACAATAAATTAACTTATAACTTGAAATCAGGTTGTTTTGTGGTTTCTTTTTAAGGAGCGCATCATTCTCACTGGAGGTGTTTTATTCCGTTATCTGCAACATCCTCGTTTTCGATAATGCCTTTATTTTATTGTGTTCGTTCATGATTGTTGTTCTTAGTTTAATGGTTGTAAACCTGCATCTGTTGTTCCGAATGTAGGTTTCTAACTGCGATTTGCCTGTAACACAAACTATATAATTACCACCAGCAACAAAACTATTAAACATCATTAGGCTTGATTGATAACTTTGGTCAGTAATTGATAACATTAGTTACTTTGGTATTTTTTGCTAACAGAATATTTAGATTATTCTTAAGTTGCATCAGTGATTGATAATATAGTTAAGACATTTTATCATTTATCATGAATATATTTGATTTATCTTAATACAAACCGGGCAGAAATGTAGGCATACATCTTCGTGTATGGCTGATTTACAAAGTTTGATAATGCATTTAATAATGGAACATTGTTATGTACGCAACATAAAATACGGCTAGTAAAACAACATAAATGTGATCTAGAACAACAACATTGTCAGAGAGTTTGCTGTTTAAAGCAATTAAAGCACAATCACTGAATTCATGACTGTTTTCATAGTCATGCGACATGTTACAATCATAAGTGTAATTATTGCCTTGACACCTTCAGCACAGTTAATGCATCTCAGGTATAAAAGTGTCACAATATATAATTGATCTTAATAAACATTGCTAACACAAAGGCATTTTACTAGTTGATACCCCGTGCACTGTTGACAATGTACGTTTTATGTTTAACGAAAATGACTTCACTAAACACAACATTTCGTATCATTTATTCCATATGAAGTGATATTATTACATATACATAAAAAGTATACTATTTTGTTGAATGATATGCAGTCAAAATGACATAACCTGATGTGTCACAGGGTTGCTCAAGTTGTACAGTAATCAAAAGTATTCACGATTACAGACACACTTTGAACTTTAAATATTGCATTGTATATTGTCATATTCACATCAGGAATCCAAATGTCCAATACATTAGCATAGTTGCATTGGATTAATAAATTACAAGTTATTACAATTACGTTATTCAATTAGTTAACGATAAACAGGGTTGTTATCCGGGTTTACGGCGCGTCTCTTCTCGCAAGTATAGGTATGTTGTGTAATATCTTATTATATATAATTAGGCCCTTGAATGTTAATGCACCGCACAACCAACTCAAATTGTATTGGCATATACTACATGTCTGTTAGGTGAAGCTTGGGTTTGTTTGAACTTTTTTCCCATCCAACCCCATGGAGCAGTTCAATACATTAAACGAACTGGTAGCATCTCTAATCACTTGTAATTATAATTATTTTATAATAATTATCATCATTATGAAGGACTTTACACTTTTAATTGCGACTTACTGGGTAACGACTTGCCTTCTTCTATTTCTATCCAGTGCTTGAAGTCTCTCTTTATAGCTGCTGTCTCAATACTTGTCCATCGGAAATAGTCTCTGTCTGTAAAACAAATTAAATGAGCAAAACGGAACAAGAACATTAACCTTACTCGTATTTGATAAAAGTGGTAAGCTCCAGAAGAACAATAACATTACTGATACAAAAATAAGTCGATTTTGATCCATTTTATAGCTCGTTCAGAGTGACCTGTGACAAATTTATACGTAACACCCTTCATTGTCGCAAAGGAAAACAGAATGCAAATCAGAATAAAATGGTATGAATCATCTCAGGTCAGGAGTGTTTAACACTGTATATTATGAGCCCCATCCCCAAACGTTCTTTGAAATCATACATTTTCTCCAAAGTTCAATGTTTTTCTTTCATGTTCGTGGTTTTGGCGATAAAATCATATTCTGGCAGCAAATAAGGTCCCATGCTCCTCAAGAACTGAAAGAGCAACAACCTGCAGGTCAATCTGAACGAGCTATACTATACACGACTTTTTGTAAACACATTTAATGACGGATCAAATCCGCAAGTGACCTCTCGTTAAAGTTTGTGTATGCGTGCGCGCGTATGTGTGTTCTTCATATCCATTTTCCTTCAATCGATTGAAATGGCGTGCAACATGGCATGTACCGTATGCATTCTTGTTTTCGGACAGCCTCAAAATCAGCAAAAATAATTAGTGTTTGCATCTCTATATTTTGAGACACTCTCAAATACTTAGTAATCTATGTTTTCGGACAGATACTAATTTGAAATCATTGTATCAACAAATATCTGTACAGTACCGGTAAACGTTTCATGGGTCCTATTGATTATCAATTTGATCTCGCAACGTATTTGCTGGATCACGCATGCCAATCAACAAGTAATATAATGACCAATATACAGTAACGAGCAATAAATTAACTCTGCCGACAAGAAAGGGAACCATCGCTGAAGATAACAATACTAACGAGCATGTCTAGTCTTGCGGTTTTTGTGATAATATTGTAGATATGGTTTCGAACAGTATTCGGACACTGAAACAATAATTGTAAATGTCCGAAAACATAGAATATATACGGTAATTGCATACAACATGATGTTTTCATTTTCAGTTATGTAAACTAATTTTGCTTCTATTTTTCTGTCAATGCATTAGGTAATGTCGCATGCAACTTACATAATGATTGTTCTTTATTTTAACAAAAATTCTACTTTTAAAAGGTAAATACAAAGCTTTTAATCGTCTTTATAAAAACAAAACAGAAAAAAAAATCAGCTCTTTTCGACTTCTTTGATGCTGGATCTCCATCACCAGATGAATTGAATATGGTTACATGATCTGTAAATAAAAACGTAATGTCGCATTATCTTTCATTCGTAACAAAAGTCTTAGTGCAACTACTAGGGTGGATGCGGTATGCCTAATAAATTGCCTTAAAGTGTTTTAAGTATATTCACATTTTTCATTTATTCTAAGGCATATGTCTCTGCTGAGTTCGTCCGTTTGCTCGCAGTGCGAAGTAATATTAGAGGTTTCTGACAGAGCTGAAATAGCATGCATTTCTTTTTTCATAAATTCGTATGATAAAATGATCATGCAAGGTAAATACACATTTAAACAAATTGTGAAGCTGTATGTTGATGTGACTGTCATGCCAAATAATTTGCTCTGTGATTATTGAATACAACTGAACAAGTAATCACTGTCATGATGGAGTAATATAGGTTCTCAGTTATACAAGTACATACCACTAGGTTG
Source organism: Congeria kusceri (assembly GCA_027627225.1). Classification (NCBI taxonomy): domain Eukaryota; kingdom Metazoa; phylum Mollusca; class Bivalvia; order Myida; family Dreissenidae; genus Congeria; species Congeria kusceri. Next base: position 19,950,848 of record CM051024.1, read on the forward strand.
TCATAGCTGAGATGAGTATATTTTTATTTTGCGATCATCGCACTCCAGTTAAGGAAATTTTCCTGAACAGTCGTCAGCGATGCGTATAGTCCAAGCATTCTGACTTTTATTCAAAAAGCTATACCAATCGGCCGTATTCGCGAATGACTTAATATCTTAATTTTATTATTATTCATAAGCTAAATATTCATGGCTTACGATAAGATTGAAAGATAAAAATAGATAACCAATGTAGTAAAAGCAGAAAAGAACAATTACTTATTTTAGTGCTGTTTCTAAAACATCTCGTGTTGCCAATGTAAATCGCACAAAAATTATACTATTTTTTTTTAAATAAGAAGAATGTGGAAGTTTAAAGTATGTATAATGCATAGGAGGCTGGATAAAGGTTACAAAATCAATAATTCATACAAAATCGGCATATATTACAGTGCGTGTTTATTGGTTACTCTTCCCATTAATTCCGTTGTGTAGAAGTCAAAACGTACGCAAAGACGATTATTTTGTATGCAATGTACTCGTATTGCATCAATATGTTTTTTAAAATAACTCGTTAATTTGTAACGCATATATGAGATATGCGTTACAAATTAACGAGTTATCTTACAATTTTCATTGTTTTTTCAAATTAAACATTATGTAAAGTAGGACCTTTAATATTCAATAAGAAGTAGTTTTGTTTTGATTTACCTGAATTCAGCTCCACTTCGTCTTGTAGTATGTCGGCTTCATGTGAAGTAGTTTGTGGACAAGAAACGTTACCTAAAATTATTTGAAGATATTTTTTATAATCTTACGAATGTAATTATCACATTAAACGATACATGATTTACTATTAAACAACACATAGTCTACTAGAAAAATAAATTCAACGATATCAGCAACATAGAAAGCATTATGTGCCGCTTTTAATTTAATAAACAATCGCACTTAAAAAACAAGTAGGGATACTGCATTATACTGAATATATTTATTATATAATCCAGATAGTGCATTTTCATACTGATACTAACCTTATATAGTGGTCTTCTACAAAGATTGTTTAAATTTCAATGGTGGTGTTTGTGACCGGGCACCAGTTTCAAATGCGTTGTCAGAGTTCGAAATATTTAGGCGCACATGAACATGGATAGGCCACGTGTTGCGTGCAAAGAACCGTGACGCCCGCTAAATTGTAAAAGTTACAGTACTCAGTTGATATTTGTGTCAATATTCGCTACATTTGTAGGCATGATCCTGGGTCTACAGATCGATCAAATCTAATGGATCGTCTCAAATTAGGATTTTTTTTAACTTTGTACATTGGTCCCGTTTCAAAGCACAAGTTCTCTGGAATCATGCATTTGCCATATATTTCATTATTAACATCAGAATTTTGTTAATAGTTTTTTCGATAAAAAACACAAGTTTACCTTTTTTGGATTTCATTGACGCTTGATTTCCATCACTTGCATCATTTGTCGATAACTTGATAGTAGTTAATTCATCTCTAAATAAAAATATAATGTCGCATTATCTTTCAAATGTCAAAAATGTCTTAGTGCAACTAGTAAGGTTGATGCGGTATGCCTAATATATGTAAAGATACATAGAGTGTTTTAATTCACATCTTTTATTAATTGTAAGGCATATATCTCGGCTGAATTCGTCCGTTTGATCGCAGTGCCAAGTTATATTAGGCGTTTCTGACAGAGCTGAAATAGCATACACAAAATCAATGTTGTGTCTTTTTTGATAAAGTGTTCATGCATTAGTAAATTCACAATTAAACAAATTGTGTGGCTGTTTGCTGGTGTTAATGTCATGCCATATAGTTTGCAGTGTGATTAATGAATACGACCGAACAAGGAATCACTGCAATGCTATAGTAATTAAGGTTCTCAGTTATACAAGTACATGCTGCCAGGTTGTCATAGTCGAGATTAGCATGCTTTTTGCGATGATCGGACTGCAGTTAAAGAAATTAGCCTGACACTCGTCAACGATGCGTATAGATCAAGCATTCTGACTTTGATTAAAAATAACTAGATCAATCGGCAATATTTACGAATGATTTAATATCTTAATTTCAACATAATTCTTTCGCCAAATATTCCTGGCTTACGATACGATTGAAAGGTAAACATAGATAACCAATGTAGTGAAATCAGTGCAGAACAATTATATATAAGAGTGTTCTTACTCAAACATCATATGCAGATTACAGCTATTGTGCAGCTCATGAAATAGTTTTGCAAATTGTAAGATTCATACTATGTTTGTTTCAAGTGTCAAATATAGTTTTTTAAATGTTCCATTTATTAAATGATAAATTTAATGCACGTTTGTCACAAGCATGTTTGAAAGTCTGCAGGTAGCTTAATACATAATGTACAAACAAGCTTACCTTGCTTGGTGGCGTGACTCTTCATGTGAGTGGATAGGGCATCCTTCTTTTTGAATACTTTCAAACAAACGTTGCATACGTGTTCACCAGAAATTAAGATGCAAGTGATACGTTACATGATTTACTAGTTTGCTAGTAACGTTAAGAGACAATTGTCCATACACCATATAGGCCTCATTTAAATAGTTTTTAAAGAATCATTGTAAAATTACATTTTGCATGACCCCGTTATATGGAAATGTTTATCATTTTATGGACATATTTACCCATTAAATTACGTGTAAACAAGGGTCATATTAGCCATGGGTCGCTCACTTAAGATAAGTGAAACTTTAAGAACATAATCAGAGGTGAAGTAAAGGTTGACAATTGACATCAACGATGGACCTCTGACAGCCATGTTTTAGCGTACCAAATAATTTGAAGGCATTGGTAGTCACGCATGAAACGTTATTGTGACATTTTTCCAAATCCAGCTAGAGGTTATATGATATTTTCAAAGTTTTCATTTAAGCCATATCAGGAAAACTACTGCCCTGCTGTCCGTTTCAGCGTTTCCAAATAATTTGAAGTAATTTGGTAGATAACACCCATGAAATATGTTTGTGAAATTGTTCCATAATCCATCTAGTGGTTATAAAATATTTTTAAAGTTCTCAATTAAGCCATATAAGGAAACCTACTCCTCTCATGGGCCATGGTGTGTGTGGTGTGTGTGTATGCGCGTGCTACCCAAGAGACACTCATAACAAGTTTGGTTATTTGCCTGATTTTTATAAGTAAATTGCTGATGACGACGACAACGACAGACGACAACGACAGCAAACGTCGTCTCAGGATTGTGAACTTTCTAACATACATCAATAAATGACAGGGATATTGACCGGACACGAAAACAACAAACCGAATTAAAAATTTTGTGATTTTGAAATCAAAGTGTGACCTTGACCTTGGTGGAACATTGTGCTGTTTTGTTTGAATGTTTCGTTGGTCGATCATATCGTTGAGAACTACTGAACAATCTTTGTCACAAAAATTATTGAAGATTAGTTTCCCTTTTCGTGAAAATTAAAACTATACATTAAAAAGATAAAAGAAATGTGACATAGCGGATAGTGGCTCGAATAAACATAACGATAGATTATGATGTGAAATTAAAGGATGGTATAATTTCAAATTTGACGTCTGTAGATACGATCGGAATACTGGTCCATATTATTTTCAAATTCACCTAGCTCAAGATGCAGTAATTTGATAGAAAGTTTATGCGTTATCCACTGAAGGATTCTGGTAATGACGTCAATTTGCAAGGATCCGTCTATAGCGTTTTACAAGATCTTTTATTCGCCAAATATGTTTGTTTTCAAACATAAACAATGCATCATTTACTGAATTTGGTACACCACAATTTGTAAAAGCATCCAGTTTACAGTTCTTGCATGTTAATTCTACCATTTGGGGGATGGTGAGAAACGATCAATGACCTAAAATAAATTACCTTGGTCTATGTTTTGCAAATGCTTTCCGACTTTAATTGCACTCATAATAGACTATTTTGTAACACACATTCGAAGGGTGTAGAAGTCAAATGCACGCACAGTCAATTATGGTGTACGTAATTTACAAGTTTGCATCAATCAGATTTTTTGAATGCTCATAAATGCTTACAAAGTTAACGATTGTCTTTGTTTTGTCATAGTTGATCATATCCAACGTAGGACCCTGAACAAAAAGTAGTTTTTTTTATTTATCTGAATTCTGCTTCGCTTTGCCTTGAGTTATGTCAGCTCCACGTGAAGTAGATGTTAAACGAGACACAGTACCTACAATTATATTTAGATTGTTGTTTATTATCTTTCGAATTTAATTCGCACATTTAGGTATACGTGAGTTTCTATTTAACGAGGTTGACGCATTCTAAAAATTAAATGCAGGAATGTCTTCAAAGGCGAACTTAGCGCATTCCAATAAAGTGATATATAATAAAAGTTGCAAGTTTTGTTGAATGCAACAACTAAATACATACATTAATATGTTTTTAGAGTTATTAATTGTAGGTATTCATGATTCACTTTCTGGGGTCGATCGGTTGACTGGACAAACTGATGGCCGACCGTAATGCAACATTATCTTTTCTTTGTGGAAATCAGTGATGATTAAAGTAAATTACCTTGGTCTATGTCTTGCAGATGCTTTCCGCCTTTAGATACTTCCAAGACAGACAGAGGGTACTGATACGTGCCCCAGTTAACCTCCTTGCTGATATGTTTGTAGAAGTACTGTCTGCCGCTTTCCGCAATATCAAGGGAACAGTATATCGTCGAAATTCTGTGACGTTGTTTGGTTGCATTCATCAGGTCGGGTCTGTTTTTAGTAAGTGACGTCACTTAATGTATCAAAGCTGCGTTTTTGCAAAAATTATCGTAACTTCTGGAAACGGGTACCAAGGCTAGCTATTTTTAGCCCATTGAATATGACTTGGGAAAACCGAAAAAGTACATTGAATATAAGATATATTGGGAAGCCGTTTACTTATAGGTCATATACTAATACGTGTTAATGCCGTCGAGTTAAATACTACATTATGATACATTTAAATCCATTAACGTACACATGTAATTCACAACAAAACGTAATTAGTCATTAATAAATGTTAGGAACAAATATTTTTTATCATCATTTCATCCGTGTAATAGTTAAGAAACGGATTTCGTCTTAACGCCGAAAAACAAATTAGGTGTATTTGACTTAGCCTTAAAGGGACCTGTTAACCGATTGCCAATTTTCAAAAATTTTGTTATAGATCTCAAAAAGAAATTCTTCATTTTTTACAAGAGAAATAACACTCATGAATAAGATATTTTTTAATGCTAAGTACCCCTAACATAGGAATGTATTGTTCAAACTTTCCATACAGTGTTACTATATCATAAGGAACATATCTGAGGGGTAAGACTTTGAAAAAAACAGATTTTGAATTTGTTTGATGTTTTGAGCTCCACCCTACTGGCCAGATATTAATACGCCAATGGGCTTTTCAAATCAGGTGTCCGTTGTTGATGGTCAGATGTTGATAAGCTAGTTGGTTGTAGTCAGTTAATAAATTTACCATTTAAAGACAATGTAACTATTTAATGAAGCTAATGTTGACAAATGAAGAAAATAAAATTACTTCAATTTTTTTAAGTTACTGCTCATCTCCGTGAATATATTTAAGATTGTAAAATTAATAAATAATAGGTACAATTTTAATTTACCAGTTATAATTTGGCCCTTTGTTTTGTTCGAAAAACCTGTCAAATACAAACAAGAAACATTTAAATAATCATTTCTCAATTATTGTTACTATGATCGAGATAGACTTAGTACAGTCGCTTTACTATAATCCATGTTATACTAAAATGAAACATTTATTATATTTTTCCTTTTTCGTTTGTTTTTTCTCATACATATTGCTTTGTTGTGTGTATTCAATTGTGTATGCTTTTTGTTTGGTGACTTATGTGTTATCTTGTTGTATTTCACAATTTAATCGTTCCTGTTGTATGTATATTCACAAGTCACAATAACCCAGCAAGCAAGCCCAGACAGGACCCATATGAGCCCCTTGAGGGTTTACATATGTGTTCCGTGTGGACTACCGATATTGGACCCACGCCAGAAAGTGCAACCGGGATTTACGTGGGTCCAATATGGGTTACAATATGGGTCCACCTTGGGACCCAAGTGGTCTCTTGTTGTATTTCACAATTTAATCGTTCCTGTTGTATGTATATTCACAAGTCACAATAACCCAGCAAGCAAGCCCAGACAGGACCCATATGAGCCCCTTGAGGGTTTACATATGTGTTCCGTGTGGACTACCGATATTGGACCCACGCCAGAAAGTGCAACCGGGATTTACGTGGGTCCAATATGGGTTACAATATGGGTCCACCTTGGGACCCATGTGGTCTCAACATAGGACCATAATGGGCAAACACAGATGGGACCTTGATGGGATACCCACATGGGCCCCAACCCAGTAAGTGCAACCGAGATTTACGTGGGTCCCATATGGGTAACAATATGGGTCCACCATGGGACCCATGTGGTCTCAACATAGGACCATTATGGGCAAATACAGATGGGACCTTGATGGGAGACCCAAATGGGCCCCACCCAAGAAAGTGCAACCGGGATTTACGTGGGTCCCATATGGGTCACACTATGGTTCTACCATGGGACCCATGTGGTCTCAACATGGGACCATTATGGGCAAACACAGATGGGACCTTGATGGGAGCCCTACATGGGCCCCACCGCAGAAAGTACAACCGGGATTGCACAGTTCCCATATTGGTTGCAACACAGATTGGTCCTGAGAGAAAACCTGAATAACAGCTTTACTGAAAAAGTCCAAACATGATTCTCTGCATAATTTGTCACTTATATAGAGGTAATTGTTGCGAAGCTGTTTGTAACATTCTATGGTTGTCCAACTTCAAGTGCAGGACACTATACATATAGGCTGTTAATGGCCACAAGTAGCTTTCCAGTCTGTAGTCCTGCTAACAATGTATTCCTATTGACGATCACATGTCTGTCAGATGCAGCTTTACAAAAACCAACACTTAACAAATGACATATTATTTGGTGTATAATTTTGACCATATCATCAAAGCTTTAAGTTGGGGTAAGTTATTAATGTATTGATAATAAAACACTTAACATCATGTTTTAAAACATGCTATTTGTCCTAATCGGTAAACTTGACAAAACAGAATATTTTAATAATAGTACAAGAACACAAAATGCATCATGTTAGACAGATGTTCAAATAAGCATACCGAGATCTACATTTATGTTTAATATACCTTGCATAATATACTTGTAATTATTATATCCATGTCCTCATTTGTGATTGAAAAGGGTGCGTATTAAAATAACGATAGAGTTTAATACAAAACTTAAGTAATGGCAAATTACGAAAAACAAATAATTATGTGTTAATGTATCAATATAATGTTAAAAAACATGAAAGTGTGCATAGTAAGTTATCTACAGAGCATTGCCTTGTAAATATTAACTGCAAGTGAACATTACTTTTAAGTTTGGTTATAAACATAACTCAATCCGGTATTAAAACATTACACAAAGGATTTGCGACAACAACTAAACTGGCTAACAACATTGTCTAGATCCAGCTGGTATTCCCTGAAGTTTTAAAGGGACTTGTTCACAGATTTTCGCATTTTTTGAAGTATGCCAATTAAAGTATTAACTTGACAGATTTAAACATCGCAACTAAAAAAACGAAAAAAAAAAAAGAAAATACAAATTGGTCTCACCGCGGTTCGCACCCTGGGCCTGCGTATTAAAGGGCTATTGCCTTAACCACTCGGCCATTCCGAAGTATGTGTTTCATCCTGAATTATTTACTTTATGTAAGTGTTCCACGTGATGTCAACAGTTTCAACGAAAACAACAGAAACACTCCAAATTATTATTTAGCGTTACAAATGCTTTATAATTTTATGACGAAACGGTTTTTACAGTGTATTTATTGGTCCGTAGTGTTATATTGCTCCTGTGTATACACTGTTCTTATATTTTTGGAATCGGTAACAAAAAGTTGAAAAATTGTCAATTCGTCATCTGTGAACAGGTCCCTTTAATTAACAAACAACAACAACAATAACAGTTAAAAGTCAGTACCCATTCCTGTTATTATGAGAAAAAGCCCAGCTGAACACCAAAATGTAAAACAATTTTTTTGGCCAGTGTAATCTCTATGGCTGATTAGGCAAACATTTTAATTTATGTATTGAATCATTAATGTAAATTTTAGCATTTTTTTTACAGCAAAAATGAATCTTACAATTTTCAAAACATGTTCAATATACAATTATTACCAAAATGCTTTATTGCGCATATGTAAATAATTATATATGATTTTAATAATATTATATTGAACGACACAAAAAGTCAACGCATTCTCAATTTGAAGAAAAGCAACATTAAACATGTCGATTCTTGTTAGTACTACACAAGCGTTTAAAATCGTTAGGCCAAAAGGAAAAAAAGGTATGTGTTTCGGGCAAACCGACCCTACTTAACGAAAAAACCCGACCCTAAAGTTTTTAGCGACACTTTTTTTCCATGAAAGCCATATTTGTCAGATTTTAGTTTGTTTTCAATGGTTTTTGACCGAAATGTGTCTTTAAAAAAATAAATAATAAAAACAACTCAATCCCGACCCTACATAACTTTTTTGAGACCGTTGCCCGAAACACACATTTTTTGGTCTTAGCAGGAAGTTATATAGGCAGCTGCTGAACTAATTATTTCAATATCATATTCAGAACAGTAACCAGTTCTGTTCATTTTGTATTTATTTATCCACAAGGAACAACTTATAACTGTAATGCATTTATTAATTATTCTGGTAAAGTAAATTACACTGACTCATATATAAACAAGAGCTGTCAGAGGACAGCGCAATCGACTTTTCGAAGTATTTCAGTTGGTATATATTTTGGACAGTGGAAGGGCCATAAATTTATTGAAATACAAAACTGAGTATATATTGGGGCCATTATTTCATCAAATTATTCCAAGTTTCAAGTGACAACCTTATGTTATTGGAGATTGTTGAACCTATGAAGTTTGGAAGTTACTAGACATTGGAATAAAAATAATTAATCCGAAAATATATGTGAAAAAAGGGCAAAACTCTTGCAAATACAATGGGGAAATTAGCTCTTGATGTTGGAGTCGATGAGAAAAGTACATCTGAAGTTTCAAGTGAATAACTTATTTAGTTTCAAGCTATAAGACTTCTGAATATATACTTTAAGCAGAAAATCTATGCAAAAAGGGGGCATATCTCTGTCAAAATACAAAACAGTTATTCAGAATGTTGCCCATGACCCTGGAGTTGATGACATAGGTATATTCCAAGTTTCAAGTGAATAACTTATGTAGTTTTGCAGTTGACAACTTTTGAATAAAAACTTCAACCAAATTCATCCAGGGGTAGTAGGAAAGCTCACCTTTTTATCGCATAGTCGAGCTAGAACTCAAACAAGGTCATATCCATTGATACAGAAAGTAAGCAAATTTCTTCAAATATTGAACATTTTGACCTCATTCAGAGAACTGGTTTTATCCTAAATTGGCGAAAGTAACTTACAGGCAAATGGAAATTATTTAGATATCTCACAAATGTTTCCCCACAAAAATCAGAATGATCACTATTAGTTTGCAAATCTGCTGTCGTGGAAGCTTCCCAATACATGTTGTATTGTTACGAGGTCCTTTGTTTACTTTTTTTTCTGCTGTCACATTCTTCTGTAAATTAATTCAAGTAATTACTGAAAGCGTTATCATTAGAAATAAGGTCAAAATAGTAGCACAGCTAGATGATTTTTTTAAATCCCGATTTCACACAGTCTGGCACAACGTCCTTTCATCTCTGGAAAGCCCACACTGTTGTTCTTGCACTGTTGTATTTTTCATGAACTTCACCATTAACACATTTAACTTATGCCGTTAATTTATCTCGGTAGATGACAACAATATAGTCATTTAATTTAATATTCAAAACTCCATTTCTTTCCTTCTAGCTCCATTAATTGACCTCGACTGGTAGCGGACAAATTTCTTTGACTGCTTCTGAAGGAAAAAACAACATATATTTCAGACAAAATGTCCTGCAGCTGCTTTACATGTACATTAAGTGAACATAATACACACATTTTGTTTGTGTAAAACTACAAATGCTTAATTGTTATTTATTTAATGTTCTATCTCGCGAAATTGTGTGACAAATTTAAATCAGGTTTAGAAAACCCACCTCTTTCACAATACTAGGGAAAGTAACAGCGCAAATTTGAGTTGCTTTATAAATAGAATATATATTATTAACACTTTGTGTAACTTACCTATCTGTTTTAATATAAAAACCGCTTAACATGTTTCCTGATTTAATTTTCAGAGTCCTTTCGCCAAAATATATCTTCGCCCTTTGTTCCGTCCGCCCTATATCCCGCTAGATCGGGTCCGTTCGCCCTACTTTCATTGTTATGAAAGGGTATATGTTGAAATGTATTAATTAATGCATGATGAAATTTAATTATTTCCAAAGATAAAAAGGGTGTTATTTGAATAAATATTTACCGACAACTTCATATATTAAAAAGTGCAGATACATAAAACAAATATCTACGAGATGTGCTCGATGAAAGAGAAATTCACATAATTACTGAAATTCAAAATTTAAAAGATAGCTATTGATTATATCATTATGCAATATATATATATACATTTTGTTTTCGATTAAAAACATTATTGTATTATATAAACAGATGAATATAATTTGGACTGAAACTTATATGTTTTCTAGATGTCTTCACAGCTTAGTAACAAATATGATTAGAAACAATAATAAAAAAGACCAAAACCATTACTGAAAGTATGCAGACTGAACATTTTGATTAAATATCGAACTGATATGGGCAAAACTATCATTTGAGACCCACATTGGGCCCATATGGTATATTTTCTCAACTATAGCCCATATGGGTTTACTTGACTGGGACCTACTTGGGTTTGATAGGTGCAAAACATAGGGGCTTACTTGCTTTCTGGGTCCCATATTTGCCTGATATGGGCAAAAAAAACCTTTTTGGGACCCACATGGGTCCTATATGGTATATTTGCCCAGATGTAGCCCACACTGGAACCATATGGGGCCTTGCTTGCTGGGACCCATATGGGCTTTCTTTTTGGGAGCCATATGAGTTTCTAGACTGGACCCACATGGGTTTTGTAGTGGTAAGACAAAACATATGGGTCCCATCCAGGGCCCATTAGGGTGGAGCTTAAAACATCAACACAATTCAAACTAATTTTTTTCAAAGTCTTACCCCCAAATCCGTTCCTTATTATATAGAAACACTGTATGGAAACAATTAATTCCTATGTTTAGGGGTAGCTCAAGTGCCTCAAAGATTACCAAATTAAAAAAAAAACTACAACAAATTACACGACTTTTACGAGTATCACTCTAAATTTATTTTGAATAATTTAGCATTTATTTTGAACGCAGTAAAAGTGTTCTGACAACTTATTTGAATAAGAATGTGGTATATTTGCTGTATACTTTATTGGCATCTACAAACAATGATCAAGGTTTGAAAAAAAAAAAAAAAGATTGAACTAATGTTTTATTTAAAATTTAAAATCCTCTATCTCTCCCTCCCCCCTCACTTTGGGTCGTAAGTATGTACAAATCAAAGACTGCTCTAATGAAAGAACTAGGTTAATGTACATGTACCGTATAACAGTATGAAACAGCTGAACATATGAAAACTTATTACAAATGAACATGTGCATGATGGAATGTGAAGAAATTTACTTACAATGTAGTCCTCAAGACACTAAAATATCAAACACTACAGTAACATAATATTAAATCTAATTGACAACTTTACCAATTGCAAACATAATGAAATTAACTTTGCATAATATCAAGCACAGTCGTAAACATTACAAGTAAATATGTGCAAGTAAAGTGAATAAACAGTGGTCTCATTCTTTCACATAATTGTCATTTGCTATGTTATGCATAGAATAACTCTTGTTCTGGTAAAATAACTCAAATGTTTAAATGCAACTATATGAGGGAAAAGAGACTACACAATATAAACAAGCACATCATAGCATTATGGCAAAGATTCAGAGACAATTCCATGTCATAGTCATTCTACAATGTAGGAGCACGCCTTAATCTGGTTGATCGTCTAGTGGGGAAGGTACATCAGAAACAGGGATAATTCATCCGACAGTTGGTGGCAGAGCTGTAGGGTTCTTACAGGCATCTGGTGACTGGTAGTCCAACTAATTTGGGGAGTCATAGGTCAACTGATGTCAGATGCTCTGGTTTGTGATCAGCCCGTATATGCCACGTGTAGCGACAGGTGTCTGTATTGGCTCGGGTTGCCTAAGTGTTCTCGTAACAGACGGTAAAACGCAGTGTCAGTGTTCTAGGCCTACAAGTTTGAGTAGGAGCCTCGAGTTGGGTAGGCATAGACCTGTGAAGTTGGCATCAACAATCAGTCTGGACAATCTACATACATTGGGATGTATTTACGTATAATTATCTGGTTACGCAGGGTTACACGTCTGGAACCATCTGCTCTAATAACATATTGGTTATACTGGCGTACCTCAATAACAACGTTTTGTATGCAGTGACAGTTTCCTCATATGCCCACGAGGTATATTAGCCCAGGTAAAACCCATATCGGGGGTTGTATAGTGGCAAGTATGCATACGGGACCCACATTGGGCCCAGATTGTAGTTTTTGCCCAGCTATAGCCCACATGGGGTGGCTTTCTTGGACCTATATGGGCTAACTTTCAGTGGACCCACATGAGCTTCCTTTCTTGGACCCATATGGGTATTATATGGGCAAAAATATCATTTGGGACCCACATGGGGCCCATATTGTATTTTTTGCCCAGCTATAGCTCATATTGGGCCCATATGGACTTGCTTTCTGGGCCCCATATAGGCTTTCTAGTAGGGACCCAAATGGGTCAACTTTACTTGAACCCATTTGGGTTTTATAGTGGCAAGATAATGCAGTTTGGACCCACACTGGACCCATGAGGTATATTAGCCCAGGTAAAACCCATATAGTGGGTTGTATAGTGGAAAGATAATGCATATGGGAGCCATATGGGGCCCACATTGTATTTTATGCCCAGCTATAGCCCGCATTGGGCCCATATAGACTTGCTTTCTGGGCCCCATATGAGCTTTCTAGTAGGGACCCAAATGGTTTTTACTTTACTTGGACCCATCTGGGTTTTATAGTTGCAAGATAATGCATATGGGTCCCACACTGGGCCCATGAGATATATCAGCCCAGGTAAAACTCATATCGTGCCCAAACGGGATGGCTTACTGGGACCCAAATGGACATACTTGCAGTGAACTCACATGGGCTTCCTTGCTGGGACCCATATGGGTCTGATATGGACAAACAAATACTATTTTGGACCCACATGGAGCCCATATTGTATGTTTTTGCCCAGCTATAGCCCATTTTGGGCCCATATCATGATATGATATGGGTTTGCTTGCTGGGAATAAACAACGTACCTAGCTACAAACTCATATGCCTATTTGGTCTTGATAATAATTAATTGGTTGAAATTGATTTTTTATGACAAATAATTTTAAGAACTATGATGATGACGACGATGATGATGATGTGTAGCATAGCGCAACACACTAAAATGGTTTATGTATTATTTTCCAAATGTTTTTTTATACAGATTTATTTCTTTTTGTTAATGTTTGTGTTCTAAAAATTTCCTGAACAGTTTCTTATATAATATTCATATGACAACTTCAACTGACTGAGATTGCGACACCCCCAAACGGGGTCCGAGTATCTAGTTCTTACTCGATTACATTCTGGGTAAGACTGTCTAACTCATAATGAATATGTTGTTAAGTGAACATTAGGTTACTGTGTAACTAATAATATGATGTATATAATATTAATACAATACACACAGTCATATTATAAATGAACTAGCCTCATTGAAACAAAATTAGCAAGAGACAAATGTTTATACATGTTCTTTGTCTTATGTACTGCAGCTGGCATTTTATATCTCAATTACTATCAAACTGATGTAATTGCTAGATGTATGTGCAGCTCTTAACTTCCTCCTAGATAATTAATTTGTTGAACTCAGTTGTAAACTGCATAAAACAAATTGTCGGTTTTCCAATTGGTTGTAATTGTGCACATAATTATTAAGCAACCACGCGTTAAATCGATTTCATAGCAATATACATCATCTACATGTACTAAGATTTATTATACATGTAGATGATGTATTTTGATATTGCTGTGATCGGGATTTTATTCATAATTCTTGCTTGGTCAAATTGTACATGCAGTTGTTACTATTAATAGCTGTGTCAATAAATCCATGTGTCAACATTTATGGTGTATTATAATGTATTTCACTTAGACTCATTTGAGCCAACTGATAAAAAAGTATTAAAACAATATGCTTTGTTGGGTATTCAAGGGCTTAGTTTAAGGAATATCTGGCCCCTCCCTATGGGTACTTCTATCTGTATATTGGTCCACCAAAAAATATTTTATAATTATCTGCATTCTTTTCTCTCAGCTGACTGAGCAATGGCTATGCACACTGATACAGTTTATGCTCAATTTTAAATCACTTTAAATACTTTTCAATATCAGGCAATTATTAAAATATTGTTACTATTATACTCTCTTGATTTAGCAAAAAACGTTATAAATTTTAATTGAGTGATTCAAATTTTAATTTTTCATATATTAGTTCACAGCACTAGACTGCACAATGACATGGAATAGTTGTACTAACAACAACATGATATAATAATTATCAGTTTTGACATGTCATTATTTCCAGTGCATTATACCCTGAATGGGTGACACGATGTATCCAACAAAGAATGCAACACAAAATCCTATAAATGCAGTCATTCGCGTGGGTGGTAATTCAATTCTACACCTCTGCACCAGTGAAGTGATCTCAGATGATAAGGGTCACCATACTGTGCTCGTACTGTGACCACAGCAGGGCGCCAGTACACAATAATGCAATACCCCAGATTTGCGGGTGGAGGTCAAATAAAAAATATTAAACTAGTGATCGAATGCTGTCTTCAGTTGAAGGTTTTTTACACGCACTGTCCTGAATTGGCGGCGTGTTTACTCTTGTGATCCCTACGTTTTTGTAGAAGAATTACATTTAGTTACTTAAGTTCTGCAAGAGTTTGCTAATAAATTAATCAGTTTAATGAAACGTCATCTTACACCAACTTAGAAATTAATTATTCATTACGGGCGCGTTGTAAAGAGATTCACTGTTACCGATTTGTACAATCTCAATTTAAATCAAAGCGCTGAAGGCACTGCAGTTGATCGGTATTGCGTAACACTGGGCACATCACGGACAGTCTTGGAAATTAGATAGGGATGATATACGTCACCTTAAATACAGTGGTTGTAAATGGGTAAACGAAAATATTGATTTACGTATTTACTATAACATTTGTTCAATATTATAAACATGACTTGAACACATGTAAATCAAATTTTGAAATAAATATATCATCATTGTGTAATTATGTTATTTTTTTCTCTCAATCAGGCAGTTTTGAATTGTTTCAATTAAATATATTTATTGTGTCAAATGCGTAGCTGATTAATTTAGGTTCATTGTAAAACGTACGCCACTAATAGAAACGTAATCAGGTGAAGAAACTATATAGATGAAGTAACTTTCAGCAGCTTAAAACTCTGTACGAGTAAAATATGTTTAAAGCCTTTCAAAAAAATTCCATTTAAAAGGGAAACAAATGTTGGGCAAGAAACCTCATGAGAGAAATTCTTTGTCCGATTTTCAATTGCATAAAAATATATCATTCCTACTCGACATTCCAACATTAAATATGTATTGCTAACACATATTATCTGGATATACATCTATAGAATGAAAAACGACCATTATGAGTTTCATAACCGGACACTCTGTGGAAGACAGATGATTACGCAGTCGAAGATCAAAAGCTGTGGAGTTGAACAAAACGCAATATTAACCTGAAACAACAAACAAGATGCTGAATATTAAAATATTAATTATTACATGAATGTACAGACTGTGCTACAAGCTTTTCCACCGTATTAGCAAGCGTTTTAAGTTCCTTAAAGGGAGATACTATCAAAATATTGTTGGTTTCTTTTGGAAATGTCTTAAAATGTATTTCCTTTCAATTAATTGTGCATCTGGAGTGGCAAAACTGTCAAAACAGTATATGAAAAAATTATCATCCACTGCCGAGAATCGAACCCGGGTCCTGCAGAATGCGAGTCCAACATGCTAACCACTAGGCGAGTGTCGCTACGGGACTTTCAGCCTTTAAAATTCCGCCTGTTGTAGCTTCTGATATGATTAGTGTATCCGACCTCGATCGTGATACATCGACTATATCCGGAATGATCCGTAAAAATCGACCGCTACTGCGGAATAACCGCTAAACAGTACTTTATCGTTATAATGATGGCCACGTGAATAATAAAATGAGTAATAAACATTCCCTACTAAAATGTATTCATATGATTAATTTAAAGTAAATAAAAAGGTTGTCACCCATGCAACGTGATAATGAACTTAATTAAAACACGTCTTTAAAAAGATATTCGGCGTTTGTTGTCATTGTTTTTGAAGAATGTAATATGAACGTCCTAGAACCTATTTGAAACAGTTAAACGTTTAGATTTGGTTGTTTATTAACAATTATGCACAATAAATTACTTTGCACGCCAGCCAAATTTTATGACAGTATGTTTAACCGCTATGTTTTTTTAGGATAATTGAACCGTTCAAAGAGTTCTCATTAATAGCTGGAAATTGCAGTTATGATTCAACATGATTCAACATTCGCGTCGTCCCAACTTTCAATGTGTCTCTAAAAGTACATTAGGAATGGGTTCTGGGACACACCCCGAATACTCACACAATGAGGCTTCGGCGCGGAAGGACTTTATAAACTTCGAAATACACACAGTAATGCTCACAAAACTCTAACTCTTGTAAAAATCAAAATAGCCCCCGTTTTCCTTTAACGGTTATGAATTTGTTATTAATTTGATATCGAGTAGTCTTCTATTTATCAACTATGCTTTATGGGCTATTCGCTTAAACATGGCTTTCTGAATATTTATGAAAGTTGCAAACATAGCATCATATGTGTTTTGCAACTATTCCACATGTATCTACTGTGTTATTTACGAAGTCTTTCTTAATGTGTGGATCCTGTTTGTATCCTACTTTAGTTTTTGAGATACATTTAGTTGAAACACATTTTGAATCATAGCTGCAGTTTCCAGCTATATATGAACTGTGTTTAACTTGTTTACAGTTGAGAGATGATGAGAGCGGGGGGGGGGGGGGGGGAGGGGGAGAGGGAGAAGGGCATGAGTGAACGGTGGAAGACCACCTGTTCGGTATGGTAACTACCAACGGAACGCTCATGCGTTGGTCATTATAGAACGGGGGTCGCCTAGGTGAAAAGCGAGTGTGCTACTCAAGCAGCAGATTCTGAGAGAATGAATGATTGGATAATTGAGTGAATGAATGAATTAACGAATAAATGAATGAATTAATTATTATTATTTATACTTATGATAATTATAATAATTACATTCATAATTATCAACTTCATTACAAAACACAACATTTTTAATAGCAGTTGTCGTTTGTAGTAATATAACTTTCAAAGCAGTGTTAGTAATAGTAGTTCAGTGGTAGTAAAAAGATAATACATGGTAAGTTAGGATTTGTTTTTAATTTGCCAAAAAATTTAAAGAGAAGTCTATTTCAAATGCGCACTCAGTATAATGGTTGTGTATACAATAATAAGCATACCGATTTTATTCGGTAAAATTGGTAACTACCTAACCGTGTTCTAAAGTTCCAAAATATAAATTACCGATATATGCCTCTTTCCATTTCACGTGATCTTGCCATTTAGAGCAAGTTGTAAATCACCCAAGTCACGTTGTCTCCTGACAGGTGTGAATGGTAGGAGTTAATTGTGTAGAATTCCTTACCGACCACTATCGAGCTAATATCGAGCCATGCCTCCGCGCCGCCATTTATTGATCTGTTTAATACATTAGCATTCATATTTGTTACTTTTGAAATTCATGTTTTTATCCAATTTATAACATATTTAAATCTTGTTAAAATAAATAAGTTAATGGAAACAGTTTTCACGCTTTATTCGCATCTTAACTTAAAACCTGTACACGTCATGGCATTTTAACTAAGCATAATATTTGTTAAAAGCCCCAAAAAACAATTTTTATGACGCAACATGGGTAAAAGTAGCTTTAAAATGGATTTGGTTTTACATTGCCATATCTAAATACACGTATATCTAATTTATTGCGGATTTATTCATAACCGTATCACATAAATATGATAATACTTTTTACAATAGAAAAAATACATATGTAGATTTGTATTCGAATGTTATTCATGTATAAGCCAAGTAGTGTCGAAGCAAACCAAATAGCTTAGATACGCCCGTGTGCGTGCTATCAAGGACATGCATGTAGATTATACATGTCATCACTTGTTTAGCGATATCATTTGTTCCAACAGATCTAGTACGTACGTTTACTGTAGATTGTTTTTGTTTTGTTTTTGTGCAGTTTTGATTACAATGCAAACATTAACGTATACAAATATATTGGACATATTGATAAATGACAAATGTGTCCAACAAAATGTTTGGTGTTGTTGTAAATAGTAGATTTAATGTATTACACAGTACATTCTTATATGTCATGTCATATGGTGATTCTATTCTTAATATATTTTAATACTCAAATACAAAATTAAACAGGACCACCTCTACCACAACAACCTCCACCATCACCTCCACCTTCACCACCTTCACCACTACATTCAACTCCTCAACCACCACCTCAAGCTATACCACCATCACAACCACATCCTTTTACACAACATATAAATACATCACAACAATTTCTACAACCATTTTCTCCTCCTACACCACCACAACCGCACAACCTACACCACTACCTACACCATCACCACCTCCAAAACCACCAACAGCACCACCGACACCACTACAATCACCATCATCGCCTCCACCACCACCACGTTCAACACCTCCACCTACATCACCACCACAACATCCACCAGCATCACTTCCACCACCTCAACCAACTACACCAAAACCACACAACTTCCACCAACACCACCTTCACATACACTACCACCTACACCACCACCGTCATCTACACCACCACCTTAACCACTACGACCTTCAACACATCCACCTTAATCACCACTACCATAGCCGAGTGCACAAACACCAACACCTCCACAACCACCTCAACCACCACATACAACACCTCTGCACCTACCAACTCCACCACCTCCACCACGATATTTAACACCTCAACCCCTATCATCTCCACCACCACCACCTCCACCACCATAACTTTCACAACCACCATCATCACCTCCAACATCACAGTTTGTACTACAATCTACACAACCTTCATCACCATAATCTTTTCCACCTGCACCGCATGCACCTGCGCATCTACCACCACCAACAACTCCACTAGATCTACTATCTATATAAACCCCCTCCTGCAACAGCACCAACACATCACAACCACAATCTCTTTCTCCTACACCACCACCAATTTCAACACAACCTTCACCATCACGACAAACCTCACCGTCACCACAATATCTACCATCACCACGTATACAACCAAACCCTCCACCATCAACACCTCCACCACCTCCACCACCACAATATCAAACACCTCTACCACCTCTACCTCCTCTACCACTTCAGCCACGAACATCACCACCATCAACTACAACAACCCCACAACCTTCACTGGCATTTCAACATTTTTACCACCTCCAACACTAACAGCACTATCACTTCCACCACAATCTTCAATACAACTTCCACCACCACCAATAACTTCACCTCACCACCACCACTACCACAAACATCACCACAACCTTCACCTCCACCAGTGCAACCACCAACTTCACCACCATCAACTGCACCACCGTCACAACATAGTTCAGCTCCAAAACGTCCGCCACTTCCACCAGCAGCTCCAACACAACCGCCACCACCTTCACCATTATTACCACCAATACCCTCACCCCACCATCTACAACTCTACCCCTAACACCACCATCACCTGCAACACCAACTCCAAGTAAACTTCTACCACCAACAACACCAAATCACAACCTGCACCACCATCAACTTCTCCACCATCAATACCTCCACCTCTACCACTATATTAACCTCCACAACCAACACCTCGACCTACACCACCAAAATCACCTCCACCTCCACCACATCCAACCTCGCAAGAACAACTTCCACCAACATTTTCTCCACCGCATCCATATACACTACAACCAATCAACCAACACCAACACCTTCATAACCTCCAGACAAACACCACCACGACCTTCACCACCACCTACACCATCACCACCTCCACCACCACTACCACAACCATATACAACACCACCTACACCACCATCATCCTCAACACTTCCACCTACATCCACCACTATCATCTCCACCACCACAACCTACACTACCACAACCACACAACCTCCACCAACACCACTTCCATCTACACCACCACCTTCACCTTCAAGCGTTAATTGACGCACCCCCGATATACGTGTTCACTGGCATATTTTATCTCGTAAAAACGTGTAAATATAGCGCATGTTAGGAAATATTAAAATGTCAGTTGTAAGGTCTGTTGGTGTTACATAGTCCGCTGTCCTAATTTAAGTCGTGCAAAATAAATATATGGCAAGTTGGAAAATATTAAGGCGTCATGCCAGCTGCTGTTACCTAGTCCACTGACAATATGACAGACAGACAGACAGGCAGGCAGGCAGGCAGGCAGGCAGGCAGGCAGGCAGGCAGGCAGGCAGGCAGGCAGGCAGGCAGGCAGGCAGGCAGGCAGGCAGGCAGGCAGGCAGGCAGGCAGGCAGGCAGGCAGGCAGGCAGACAGACAGACAGACAGACAGACAGACAGACAGACAGACAGACAGACAGACAGACAGACAGACAGACAGACAGACAGACAGACAGACAGGCAGGCAGGCAGGCAGGCAGGCAGGCAGGCAGGCAGGCAGGCAGGCAGGCAGGCAGGCAGGCAGGCAGGCAGGCAGGCAGGCAGGCAGGCAGGCAGGCAGGCAGGCAGGCAGGCAGGCAGGCAGGCAGGCAGGCAGGCAGGCAGGCAGGCAGGCAGGCAGGCAGGCAGGCAGGCAGGCAGGCAGGCAGGCAGGCAGACAGACAGACAGACAGACAGACAGACAGACATTATGGTGGGATTGGGGCGTTGCGGATGCAAAAGATCGAACACATTGAACACGATCGCTTCCATATGTCCGCAGTCCGCATCCGCAAAGCGCATCCGACATGGTATCTAACTATGCATGTTTAACAAAGGGCTGTTATACATAAAACATTGGAAAAGTAGAAGAAATAGTCTATATTCATCAGGATAACTCAACCTAAGAGAAAGATTTACACAATTTCAAAATAACAATGATATCCGTCAACATGGTGTATGACAACAAACGGGTAATGGTATATCAAAATAGCAGTGTACACGAACAGCACAGACATTTAAGACTATTGCATGTGAAACAGATACGCATGACGTCTTGGCATTTCTCAACATGCTGTTTAATAACACGATATGTCGAGATAAAATATGCCGACATGTCCATCACGAAATATTTATCTCGGGAGTCGATTAACGCTTCCATATCGGGTCATTTAAAGCTTCCATAGTTTGTAAACAAATCAGAAGTCATTGTCAATCAGACATGAGTCTATAATTCTGTAGTAAAACATAATTACGGCATATAACAGCTCAGCAAGTACCAAATTAATTATGTAAGATCCCGGTACCAAACTAACTTTTCCATAGTGGGGGTCAATTTATATTGACCTACCGAGATACGGTTTCATGATGGATGTTTTTGCATATTGTATCTCACGTAAGTATGTGACAAGTTTGAGAAAAAATAAAAATAAAAAATCAGACCAGAATCTGTAACCTAATCGGCTGTATTACATTAATTCATATCAAACAGTTGTCACCGTGGTTGTGATTTTGCATTGTTTATATACCGTTTCAAAATACGTTGCTTCCCGTAATGCAGAAGCGGGTTGTTTTGAATTCTGAAAATGTTACTTGTGAACTTATTGCGGTGTAAGTCTATATGAAAGATAAGCAAGAGCTGTTTATAAAACACTTATACCCCTCTAGGTTAAAAGCAATCTTTAAAATATCAAGTTTGGTGAAGATCGGGTGAAAACTGTTGGACATAAAACTAAACTAAAAAAAAAAAGTCAATTTTATATAAATCAAGGACATGAAATTCAGTTCCTAGGGCGAGACGAGGTGGTTGATCATCAAACTGGGCGAAGATATAACAACTCTAAATATTTTCATCAAAACTGTTCATTAGAACGGAAACAGCAAAAAAGGTTAATTTTTTAATATTCAAGGAGAATATCTTTACAATTGCTGGGACGATTTGGTTGATAATCGAACTTGGCTGAGATATCATACCTACAATCAATGTAATGAGGTTTGGTGAAGATCGGATAAAAACTGATGGACTAAAAGTGCGGAAAATGCTTAAAAGGCCAATTCAATGAAAATCAAGAGTCATAACTCCACAATTCCTGAGGTAATTTGAGTGATTATAGAACTAGGCCGAGATATTATGCCCACAAACATTTTCATAAAGTTTTCTGAAGATTGGATGAAAACTGGTAGACTTAGAGAGTGGAAACGAACATGGTTACCGACCGACCGACAGACCAACGGACACACCGACCGACATTCGCATTAGATTAGGGCATAATAAATCCCCAGAAAAATGAGCAGGAGAGAAACCCGTCGTTTCATCCTCAGGGCCCGTAATCACTAACCAATTCTTAGACTTAAGAATACATAACAGACTAAGGCTCTATAAAATATACTTCTGCGTTGGCTACTATTCGGAGTACCAATTTTGATTATGTCATTAAGAAATTGTTCTAAATCAAGAATGCTCTAATTAGAGTGGGTGATTTCCCAGCACAATACAATTCCAACAACACAACACAAAACACGAGATAATTCTTTAATAGAGTTTCATCTTAATGTGTTATATATTCATCGCAATAATTTAAGTTGCACTGTTAAAGTTAACTTAATGTGTTTAATATATGTACATGCATTTTATAAAATTTGAAAATGTTAACTAATAATAACGGACAAAATTAATGGTATTCAGAATTTAATGACAAAAACAGATTCATGATATTTATATATATGTTCTGATAGAGGCCCTCTTTCTAGTGGCTTAGTACAGTTTTTTTATACAGTGCAAATTAGCAGGAAATATTTATTTTTAAAATGCTGATGTTAATTGAATTTGCGCAGCCCTGTGATTGTTTCGTTAATAGTAAATGTCAGATTTGAGTGCTTGAGTTTTAAAATGGAGGTTTAGAAAATTTGAAAACATGAATATTGGCAACAAGTTATGTGTATTGAGTTTCTGACCTAGAAATTACAATTGCTCTCGTCACCATTTGGCTAGGAAATTTTGAAATGCCGTGCAGTTATTGCGCGATATTAAATATCGTATCCTTTGTCCATTACATTACACTGTAGCAAACACGTATTAGGTAATTAAAAAATCAAGTTACTGGTGTTGATATTGACTCGCTCATTTGACCCATCGGCTAGACGACAGTAATTCCAGTATTTAATTTGCTGATGCGTTTTCTACGTATGCTTTTACTGACTTATTTTGAGCAGAAATATTTTGTTATCAACGAAATGACATTGCCAATGTTGGTTTTATTTTTGCCACAAGCATTACCACGTGCTAACGAAGATAATCAGAAGACTGAGTGTAATCGGAAACATATTTAGTCACCTACATGACAAACAGCGTTGAGAATGCAGAATGTAAATTTCGCCTGTTGACAATATCTATATGATTAATATGTTCTAATTAAGAGTAAATATTTGCAGTCAATGCTGAATTTAGACCTCAGCAACTTTTTTGATACAAGTTTGCTCAATGTAAATGTTGACCCTTATTAAACTGGGAAATTTAGCAACAGATGAATTATGCTGAGTATTACGCAACAGCAAACAAGTTAAGTGCGTTTAGCGCTTTGAATATATTATCACAGTTTGTACAGTTTATTGAGTAATACAGTGGGCAATATGCCCATGAGTATACAAATGAAGGTATACTAATATGCATAAAAACAAAATCAAAGGTCACCAATAACATCCATACTGAATGTCAATGTTTACATATATAAACATTTATCAAACAAATATCGAAATTATTCAGCAATAGATAATAAGCGAGAGGTGGTATATATATTATACAATCAACATCATACATTAGTCATAATACGTATAGAAAGAATTTCAAATTTGCAAAGCTTTATAAATAAACATTGCCAATTTTTTATTAACACTGCCATTTTGAGAGGTAAGTAATTCTATAACTTTGATTATATTTGGTCTAAGATAATAAAATCGGCTTATATAAATCTTTCTAACATCATGATACAATGTACATTCAAGGATAAAATGGTAGTCATCTTCAAGAACATTACATAAGTAACATTTTCTTTCTTCATAAGGTATAGCTGTTGGTTTATGCCATCTACCAGTTTCAACTTTAAGCCTATGTGCAGATACCCCTAATCTGGAGAGGGCCATTCTATACTTGGAAATATTTACATCATTTAAATAGGGTTTAAATTTAAAATCTGATATCAATATGTACGTTTTAGCTCTACTTGATTCACGTAATTCAGAGTTCCATCTTTGTAACAAAATATCTGTTACTCTGACTTTAAACATACTTAAAAAGACATCTACATCCCCAACACCTTGATTTAACCAAAATCATTAAAACCACAATTTCCTAATAATTTTTTAACCATATATACCCATGATTTTCTATTGGGATAAATATCAAATTCTCTGTACATGATATAATAAACAATTTTAGCATATTTAATAGATTGCATGTGTACTATTTTCAGCCAATATTTAATTACATTAAGTGCATGTCTAACCGATAAAGGTGTTCTTCCCAATTCACCATATATAAAGTTATTCTGTGTTTGTCTTCGGACTCATAGTAATTCTTTACAAAAATTTAAATGTATTCGCTGTATGAAGCCCCCATATCTATGAACCATAGCTTAAAACAGGATAAATTAGTTTATCGAACATTTCTAACCTGTGGTGTATTGTAATATTATTAAATCTTGACAAACATTGTCTTAATTTAAAGATATCTTTCAAAGATTGTCCAGACACACTGTAAAAAGTTTTTGAAAATGAACCTCCAGAAGAGAAATCAAAACCCAAGTAAGTAAATTGATCAACAATCTCTAAATGATTATCATCATAGAAAAACTGTAAATTCCTCCGCAGTCTTCCTCCTTTTTTAAAAACCATGATTTTAGTCTTTTGTGAGTTTACCATTAGTTTCCATCTATCGCAATATTGTTGTAATAAATTTAACCCTTCTTGCAAACCAGTCTCAGTCTCTGAAAACAACACAATATCATCTGCATACAGCAAAATAAGTAACTTAAAAACGTCTAAAGTTATTCCTTCATAATTATTAGTCAGCAAAAATTCCTCAATATCATTTAAATACATCGAAAATAAAAAAGGAGACAATGATTCACCTGGGGTACCCCTAACATACATGTAAAGCTATCACTTACCTCGTTATCATATTTAACTCTTGACTTAACAGTTCTATACATTGAGCGGATGATGTTCAGCATTTTACCCCTAACACCAAGCTTAATAAGTTTATACCAAGTAATATCTCTAACAACATAATCGAATGCTTTAGTAAAGTCTATAAATGCTACGTACAACTTTTTATTCTTATTCAGTAAGTAACTTATTACATTATGTAACACAAACATATTATCTATAGTACCCATCTTTTGTCTGAATCCTGCCTGAGCCTCTATGTAAACATTTTACCTTTCTGCCCAATCTGTTAGTCTGTCATTTAAAATATTTGTGAATAGTTTCCCTAATGTACTTAACAAAGTAATACCCCTGTAAATATTTGTACTATTTATATCCCATTTCTTATGCAATGGTACCACATAACCTTCTGACCATGTTTCTGGAATGTAACCCAAATCAAAAATCTTATTAAACAATTTACAAAGAACTGTCGAAAACAGATCTATTTCACATCCATATTTAAAAAATTCACTAAGAAAACAATCTGGCCCGCCCGCTTTACCATTGTTTAATTTCTTACAGCTTTTTTAAATTTCATTTGTTGTTATAGTACTATTCAGTTCCTCGAACATAATGTTCAATTCTCCATCCAAATCCCTTTCATTAAAATATAATATGTCATCATCTGGTTGAAAAAACACAGAATCGTGATCATTTATAGATTTAAAATAATTCACAAAATCATCTGATGTCAGTGAGCTAGAATTGCTTTCAACTGACCCCTTTAACATTTTCCAATATAACTTGGCATTATTTTTCCGAGCTAATTCTAATTTATGTGTTTGTAATTTATCAAAATCACATTTTTCATTTCTAACACAATTTTTGTAGTTTGATCAAGCTTCTACCAGATCTCTCCTGGTAACATCACAAGGGTTGTTTCTATAATAATTTAGAGACTTATAATAAAAACTCTTCAATTGTTTTCAATCATGATCAAAATACACAGCATCCTTACCAGTGTTTATATAACCATTATTACCATTTAACTCTCTTTTAAATAGAGGCTTGCAAACGCCATCTAATATATATGTAAAGATTTGAATATTCTCATCTAAATTTGCATTTGACGTTGATACATGTATATTTTCACATAAAGATTCAAAACGTGTAGCACTATCATGTAAACCTAATACATTCATATACAAATCCTTTTTACTATCATCCCATTTATACTTGTATAATAATTTTAAATTATCCTCCTGAGTGTTTGAATTATCACCACAATTAAGTTTACATACATTTAAATTAAAAGTAATTACACAGTGATCAGAAACAATATTAGGATCCTGAATGTTAAATGTTTTAAACAATTTAAACAACTGACTTTTGCACAAAACATAATCAACAACACTACAACCTTGTGAGTTTACAACCGTAAATTTACCTATGTCTTTATCTAAACCTCACTTTCCGTTTACAATCCTTAAACCTGTTGCAATACAAAATTCTAGCAATATTTTACCATATTCATTTACCGTTTTATCTTTACTATTTCTTAAATTAACATCATCCATAGTATAGTTATCAGGCAATACATTCAATACATATTTATTTTCGTTTTCAGCATAATCTGGCTTTATCCCCACTCGTGCGTTTAAATCTCCACACAGTACAAAATTACCATCTTTACCATATTGATTTTCAAAATAAATCATGTCATTTGTCAATAAATCAAAAATATTGGTGTCATTACATGTTTCTCTGCTACTACCTTGGGAGGAACATTATATATCAAACAGAGAAATACATCATTATGTAAATTAAATAAGTTTCCATTTAATTTTAACC
Organism: Congeria kusceri; assembly: GCA_027627225.1. Lineage (NCBI taxonomy): Eukaryota > Metazoa > Mollusca > Bivalvia > Myida > Dreissenidae > Congeria > Congeria kusceri. The sequence continues at coordinate 19,978,508 of CM051024.1, forward strand.
ACATAATACCATCATCAGTGCATTTCACACATTCAACATAATTAAATAAACGTTCATGTATATAGGCAATTACACCACCGCTGTCCCTCCTAGCACCTAATGTTTTGTTTTGTCTATTAAGAGCAAAATAATTAAATCCCTCTACATCGTATAACATACTATCATTTAACCACCTTTCAGTAAATAATAAAATATCATGTTCACGAAATAGCTGTTTGATTTCTGCGGTTTCTAGTTTATTATAGGATTTTCCCTTCAGTCCTTGAATGTTCAAAACACAAAATTTGACCTCTCGTTACCCCTCATCGCCGTCCTACTTCTTGTCCATTCCATGCGTTTCATTGGCTATCGATTTGATGTTCCTTCGACCCTCCACACTACTGTTCTGCCTCGTCGCTTTTCCATTGTTCGTAATTTGGGATCCCACACTGTTCCTGCCTCGTCGCTTTTCCATTGTCCATAATTTGGGATCCCACGTTTAACTTCTCTGTTGTTCTATTTTTAGAATTTGGCGTAAATGTGTTTTTACCTGTGGGATTTCCAGTTCGTTTTGAGTTTACATTTGTGGAATTCTGCTGTTTTTGTACGGTTTTATCTTCATTTGCGTTATAAACAGTATCAGCTAATGTTTGTTCCTGTTGGCAATTAATTTCTGTGCGTAACTGTGTCCGAGGTAGGTTTTCACTTGCATTTTTTTAAAGCTGTCCTTTATCACGTGGTGATGTTTTGTTTACTTTATCGTGGCGTTTTAACTCTGATTGATTTTCCGGGCAGTATGACTCTTCAAAGACTTCGCTCTCACTTTCACCTTCGCTTTCACTAATAGCATTGATCATCTGCTCATCTATCACCGTTTCAGCAGAGTAACCTCTTTCATGGTTTCCTGTGTTCGGAGTCAATTTATCTGCACTTGTACCTGAGTTTCCCAGAGTTAATCTATCATGACCTAGTACTTGGAACCATTCTGGGAACATGTCTATAATTGTTTTGCCATTGATACATAGTCTAGCTGGATACTTAATCTGCACTTTATGCCCTTTCACTCTTGCATCTCTTGCTTCGTTCGAATTGTACAGACTCGATCGCGCTTTCGTTATTCCCTTTGGGTATTGCCTATCAACGCCAAATGGGCTCCCTTTCAGTTTGTATACATTTGTCATTATAGTCTCAGTATCAACATAGTCCCGAAAGCGTATCACAATAGGTCTTTTAGGATCCCTGTTCCTTGAATCAAAACGGCCCATTCTATGAGCTCTCTCAATGTGCATGCCCGTGGTGTCAATATCTAGCTCATCGCTTATAAAATTTAGTACTAAGTGTGTACAATTACCTTTAAGTCTTTCAGTCAGCCCGTAGATCACTATGTTGTCCCTCATGCTCCTTTCCACCGCATCTACTGACTTGTATGAGAGCACTTTAGAGTTCCGCACTTGATCTTCAATTAGCCTCTCCATTCGTGTAACTCGGTCATCCATTTCTATGTAACTCTTGTTGATACATGTAATTTCTTTGTTCCATCTTGACTGTTGATTTTCAATCTCACTAATTTTGGCATAATTTTTGTTCAACTGCTCAAATAAAGATGTGAGTTTGTCGTCTAATGTCATTTTTGCAAATGAGTTTGAAGAAATCGACCCACTCGACCCACTCGATCCACTTTTAAATTTTCTCTTCTTTGTTCTGTTTACAGTTTCGAACCCGCCATTTTGTTTTTCCTGAAACCGATTGTTTATTTCAATGTTATACTCCATGTTATCCTCACTTTCTCCGGAAATAACCTCCTCCATACTTACATAGATACTTTCTTAATTCACCAGCACAAACAAATCCTTAGTATTGCACCTTTATATTTGTTAAAACATTATTTTTTTAATCTCACGTTTATACACGTCTACACTGACCAATGACCTTGACACCCGCGTTGAAGGCAAGTTAGGATTGGTATAATGATTAAGTATTGTACAGTCTCCAAAGTGCTGGTATTAGCACACATTTAAACTGTAATTCAAACGAAAATAACGTTAAATGAGGTTACAGATAGAGGTCGTTTAATAAAAGCACGCCTAATACTTTTCTGACATGACTCTTTATTTCAATTTATGATCATTATGCCTAGCCCAAATTGTGGATATGGTATATAACTAGCGAGCGAGATGCGTCATCTACAGACTTGAAGAGCCATGTTTCGTATACACATTCGAGGATGCCTGCAGAATTATCTTAATATAAGGACACAAAACGCAGTTGAAATATCAGCTTATGAATTAGTTACAAGTGCTGGGCGGTACAGTGGTCTGTCGCTTGAAGTTTTAGAACATGTGCCGAATTGGAGGACGGATATTTTAATTCTGCAAAGAAAACAACACCCTCCGAATTGGTTTTCCGTTAGCATAAAAGAAGGTAGAAATACTATTACTACTGCTACTGGTGCTGCTGGTGCTACTACTACTACTACTACTACTACTACTACTACTACTACCACCACCACCACCACCACCACCACCTTCTACCACCACCATCATCACAAGAACGACAACAACAACAACAACAACTACTACTACTACTACTACTACTACTACTACTACTACTACTACAACCACTACCTACTGTTAGTACAAATACAACGAAAACTAATACTACTACTTTTAGCTCAGTTGGTAGAGTGCTGGACTGAAAATCCCGGGATCGTGCGTTCGAGCCCCAGCCCGGCCACATAACTTATATGGGGATTGGTCATTAAATTATTGATTCAAGTAGGGCAGTTGTCAATTACTGACATAGGTATGTGCACTTAGTACTGGTAAACCGCTTAGATCGGCTAAGCTTGCCCAGGAAAAGTGTTCACTGAACGCCGTGATATGACTGAAATACTGTCAAAAACGGCGAAAAATGCAAACAAACAGACAAACAGACAAACATACAAACAAACAGACAAACACACATACAAACACACAGACAAACACACAGACAAACACACAGACAAACAAACAAAGTAACACACACAAAAACACACAAACAGACAAACACACAAACACACAAACAAACTACTACTACTACTTCTATTACTACTACTACTACTACTACCACTACTACTACTACTTTTACTGCTACTACTACTTCTACATACTTTTACTGCTGTTACTGCTATTACTAATTCTGATAGTTCTTAAACGCGCTGGTATTAAATAATACAATTAAATTCTTGTATGATATTTCATCACAAAAGTATTTCTGCAAATGTATGCGCCCATAAACAAAACAGACAGAAAGTGTCACAAGCCCGGTGTGTATTTATATCGCAATTTACAAAGGCACAAACACGCACGACTAGCAGAATGATTCGATCTTTAATTTACCATTTGACGCAACATCGTTGATATTATTTTAATAATCATGGAAACATTTCGTGCGTTTTGCTTGGCTTTGTTTTGCTTATTGATTTGATCGTTAAAAATAGCAAATCGTTAAAAACAAAGTAACAAAAAGTGTTGAACACTTTGTTGACCTAACTGTGTTTGTTTTCGTTAGTTTCAGTATAATATAGTAAAATAAATATCGCGTGATCTCTAGAAAAACAAGCTTATTTACTGAACTTAGAATGAATTAATCGATTTATAATATTTTGCAAACTCAGTACAGAAAGCTCAATATAATGATTTATAATAAAATTTGGCAATCGCAATCCTTATTATATGTTTTGTTTCTCTCTTCAAAAGTATCTGTGTGGACTAATTTTTATACATTCATTATATGAATGAATTATTTGCATTTTCTAACAATGAATCCACAATTTACGATCAGATATGCACACATATCGTATTTTGCCAAAGAAGCTACGAACGAATTACTACAAAAATAGATATTCAATTTATATCAAAATCGAAAAATGTGCCTATGGAAATAAGAAAACAAAACATTCAAAAGTGCATATAACATGTTTGCTTAAAAATGTAAAATAGAAACACAGTTTTAACACTTGTATTAGGTATATATTGAACTTGATTTTATTATTTGTTTTGTATATGGGAAATTGTTACTGTCACGTGAAAATTTAGCTGTAATTTTTTGTATAGTTAGCTTTTTTTTTTTTGTATCAATTATTTTGCATAATTCTATTTGCAACTGCTGTCTGTCGAAGCTCTGTCGTTAATTAATAATTGTTAATTTAATTATTATTATTATTATTATTATTATTATTATTATTATTATTATATGTTTCACTAATTATTATTATTATTATTATTATTAGTAGTAGTAGTAGTAGTAGAAGTAGTAGTAGTAGTGTTATTTTACTAGTAGTAGTAGTTGCATTAGTATTAGTATTATACATGTGAATATGTGTGAAGGCCAATGGAAAATAAGATAAAATATGTGTTTTGTCATGACAATTATAATTTCTTATATGTCATCTTCGTTAAATAAAAGTATTATTAGTATTATTAGTATTATTATTATTATTATTATTATTACTACTACCATTATTATTATTATTATTACTATTATCATTATTATTATTATTATTAGTAGTAGTCGTAGTAGTTGTTGGTGTTGTTGTTGGTGGTGGTGGTGTTATTATTAATAAAAATATTATTATTACGTTTATGATGATGATGATGATGATGACGATAATAATAATAATAATATTATTATTATTATTAATATTATTATTTTAGTATTAGTATTAGTATTAGTATTAGTATTAGTATTATACGTGTGAATATGTATGAAGGCCAAATGAAAATATGATATGTGTTTAGTCATGACAATTATAATATCATATATGTCATTTTCTTTAAATAAAATATTATTACTATTATTATTTATTTATTTTTATTTTTATTTTTATTTTTTATTATTAGTATTATTATTATGTTTATTTTAGTATTAGTATTATTAGTATATTGATTATTATTATTATTATTATTATTACTATTATTATTATTATTACTATTATTATTATTAGTAGTAGTAGTAGTAGTAGTAGTAGTAGTAATTGTAGTAGTAGTTGTAGTAGTAGAAGTAGTAGAAATAATACTAGTAGAAGTAGTAGTAGTAGTTGTTGTTGGTGGTGGTGGTGGTGGTGGTTTTGGTGGTGGTGTTATTATTGATAAAATTATGATTATGGTTATGATTATGATGAAGATGATGATGATGATGATGATTATTATTATTATTATTATTATTATTATTATTATTATTATTATTATCACTGTCTTAATTAAGGTGCTCAACTATTATACTTGGTGCAAGTCTGTTAAATGAACTTCTAACGCAATCTCCATCATCATCATCATCATCAGCAGCAGCAGCAGAAACACAGGTATACGGAGAGCATTTGGATGATCAGCATTAGTTACAGTTCTAGCTTGTTTTTGTTGAAAGTAAATTTAACTTAGAAATGTGTTTATCAAACAAGATCATGCAATGAAGAATAATCTTTGTTTTTCAAAATAGAAAGCAACGAAATGTGCCATAAGGGCGAATACTGCTGTTGTAAACATTTTGTAGTGGAACTTTATTTAAAACATTAATAACATCCATGAACTAATAAGATGAACGGAGGGATTCAAGCAGTGTCCGAGCTAGTTTTGTGAGATCACGTGATCAAAAACGGCCAAAGATTTTATGTTTTGTTGTAGATACAATGAATGCTAATTTTAATATCTGTGCTAGTTTTGTCAATGTACTCATTAAATTATTTCTGTATAGATGTTAAAGGAATGAAAACGTATTTTAAATGTCGGCGCTATTTAGTTTTGTTCAGAAGAGGTACTCACAAATGGTCAGGGATTTAGTGATTTCCAGCAGTAGATATTATGCTAGAATTAATGCTAATTTTAAAAGTCCGATCTAATTTTGTTGTGAACAGGTGATCAAAAATGGCAAGCGATTTAATTTTTTATTGTATGACGTATTATAATAGAATGAATACGGATTGTATTAGTCTAAGCTTGTTTTGTCAGTTACAAGTGATAGAATGAACGCTAATTTTAATTATCCGAGCTAGTTTTGTCGATTATACCTGATCCAAAAGTGTCAGGGCTTGAATGATTTCTAGTAAATATTATAATAGAATGAATGATAATCTTAATTCTCCGGGCTAGTTTTGTCTTTACACGTGATAAACAATGGCCAGGGATTTAATGATTTCTATATACAAGATATTAATAGAATTAATCAAGCTTATAATGTCCGAGCTAGTTTTGCTGATTGTACGTGATCAAAGAGGCCAGGGATTTAATTTGTTATATAGATATTAATTTAATGAATGCTGATTTAATATCTCCCAGCTAGTTTTGTTCAATTATACGTGATTAAAAGTGGCCAGGGATATACTGTTTTTATATATATTACATTCAAAAATGAATGAAATGTACATACGTTTAATTGCAACGCTTTCGCTCATTGCCAACTAATGTAACGCGTGATTGCTGTTACTTCCGCACACTTGCAGACCTAAACCGTCCGTACTATATGATCCTTGAAACTAATATCGTGTTAGGAAAAAAAGCTTAATTTATATATACACATCAACCGTAGAATAATATGATTTACATTATTCTGCTATCGAACATATTGAAAATATCAATTATTGTCATATTTCTTTATAATAATTATTCATAGAGATTACACTATTGGAGGGCTCAAACCTAAAAAAAGACACCATGTATATATGAACTGTAATCTATAGAATATCAAGTATGCTAGGCACGATTATAAGTGGCAAGCTTTTTTTTAATATAAATTATAATAAATGTCAATGGATGCTTATTTTAAATACCCGGAATATTGTTTAGCGAATGACTACAATACTTGTGAACCCTTAGATGACAACCCAGTTCATTGAATAGGACCGAAAGAGTTGGAAAGGGTTTGTGCAGTGTTGTTGCTTTTTCCGACTTCTGCTGCGCAAAATATTTACCGTATGTTCAATCATATTTCATTACACTTTTTTTAATTTATCGAATCCGTGGTCTGAAACGAACTAGCTTTATATGTCAGGTTTGAGACCCGCTAACTCTAGATGCTGCTACATGCTACTACACCCGTCTTTTGCCTAAAACGTTAAGCCGGGGGGGGGGGGGGGGCAGTGTTCTAGTTCATAGTATTTTCTTGTTGTGCTAAATTTCTAAATTTCTAATTTAACGTTTTCAATTAAAAGTAAGAGCGTTGAAACTTCCATCGTAATTAATTATATCCCGGTCTATGACATTTTATAAAGAATTGATTACAAACGTATGTATCTACAAATGTTCATAATTCAGACCCGCTAACCCTAGATCCTGCTACATGCTACTACATTCGTCTTTCGAATGAAACTTTAACCCAGGGGGGGGGGCAGTGTACTAGTTCATAGTCTTTTCTTGACAACATTTAATTTTTTTTATAAAGAATTAATTACAAATGTATGTATCTACGAATGATTAATCAGATATGTTTAGGTGGTATAACAACTAACCGATAAGCAAGATATGATGCCTACACCATTTAGCGTTGTCTAAATATTACAATCTTTCGGAATCATATTATGAAGTCACTGTTTTCAACGCAATCAAACAGCGTAAATTCAAACAAAATTAGTGTGTTTAAAAAAAAATAATTAAACATCGTATTCATTTGGTACTATATATAAAAATAGAGAAAAACAAAATGTAGAAATATATTCGGTAGCAAATTGAATATAGAACATAGAATACACGAAATGCATAAATTTTAAGACCTTTCATTTTATGTGTACACAGGACTTGCAAAAAGACGAAATTCTGACAGGAATTGCCCATGTCAATCATCTATAAAATTAATCACAATCCCAATACCAGGCTAGCTGATATTACTTGTAGTATCATAAGCTGTATATGACTGCAATTAAAAGGAATAAGAACTAATACATTCATATTGTTGATCCAGTTTGCATTTCGATCTATGAAGAATCTATATAAATTGATATAAAATAATAATTATATATACAGAAAACAAACGATATTTACATAAAATTATGCAGTAATCATAATGCATGAAACTTAATACATGTATAATTTAACATTATCTGGAAACGGACACAATGACCCTGATAAGTTGACAGAAATTTAACGAAACTGAACACGTCTGAAATGTCGCAAGTTGCAATCTTGCAAAAAAATGAAGCACCCAATATACTGCCTCACATAAATGCGAACTATGTCACTAATTGTTAAAGTAGAAATTCTACTTTATTGTTGTATCGAATACTGAATACACATATTGACTTCTTTTCCTCATAATATCAGTAGATTACAATTGTGTTAGTTAAGTATCGGCCATTATCAGCCCGTGCCTGACCCTATAGTTGTTACATGTATAACGTAGTGAATGCGGCAGATACGAACCCGACCAATATTTTCAGACTCAGTACAAAAACATAAATATTATGGTTTCTAATAAAATTTGGATACCGCAATTCTAATTTCATGTTTTTGTTTCTTTCTTTAAAATCATCATATTGTAAAATAATTTTACATTAATATTATATGAATGAATTATTTACTTTTTCTAACAATTAATCCCACTATTTACAATTAGATATGCACACATATCCTTTTTGCCAAAAGAATCAAATTTTAGCAAAATCATGTGGAACAATCTGCTTATGGATTTAAGAAAATAAAAGACGATCATTCAAAAGCGCATATACAATAATTGCATGAAAATGTCAAATAGATGTAACACTTGTATTAGATATATATTAAAATCGATTTAATTATGATTATTACGTTATTATATTTTATTATTATGAATATGTATCAAGGCCATATGAAAATAAGATATGTTTTTGTCATGACAAATATAATGTCTTATATGTCATCTTCGTTGAATAAAAGTATTATTGATATTATACGGTTCTTCTTCTTCTTCTTCTTCTTCTTCTTCTTCTTTTTCTTGGTTTCCTTCTTATTATTATTATTATTATTGTTGTTGCTGTTGTTGTTGTTATAAATTAAAAAAATATTACATTTATTAGTATTAATATTTTATTATTATTATTATTATTATTATTATTATTATTATTATTATTACAATAAAAATAATAATACTAATACAAACAATAATACTAATAATAATAATGATAATAATAATTAAAAAATATTAAATATTATTATTATTATTATTTAATAAAATTATTATTATTATTATTATTATTAAATACAATAAATAAAAACAAATGTATTACTTTGAAAATGCCAAACGCATTCTAACGCAATTTTATTCATCTACATCATCATCATCAGCAGCAGCAGCAACACATGTGACGTGATATGGCGCGGAAAAGACGTGTTTCAAATCGGAGAAAATATTTGGATTAAATTTTACGTTTTAAATAAGTGTAAAGTGTCTGGAATTATATTAAAACTAGTGGAAAGCTTCTTTTATGAATAAGTATTGTGCTTGTTATTCTACAACATGATTAAGCATGACAAAGAAGCGAAAAAGACACAAATATTAGTGGGAGTGCGAGTGAGAATGTAAACAAATGCAAAGTGTCCAAGCCAAGAGGCCCGTCGGAGGAAATTGATGCTAATCTTTCGGTCAGTGATATTATAGGTAGGGCTAGTGCTGTATTGTTCTCGGACTCGAATGTTTTAGAGGATAACGCTTTTGATATGTTTAATGTGATCCCACACAATACCTCGCAAAAAACAAATTGTTGCAATATTGCGGACGGAGGCCGCGAACCCACATATAAAGAGTTGATGGACTGTTTGAAAGCTTTAGGCGATAGAATGGGAGTCATGGAAACAAAACTAAGTGCTCTGGATAACCTCGAAAAGAAAGTTATGGACTTTGACAAAGAATTGAAGAATAATTTGGTTGGCGCTGGACGATCGCGCTAAGCGCACCGACGCGCGAGTGACTACGCTAGAGGAGCGGGTGGAGTCGGCGGACGTCGGGGCCGCGCTGATGGCGGACAAGGTGGCCATGCTTGAGAAACAGCGAGAGGAGCTCCGGGAGGATGTTGCGTACCTTAAGTCGCAATCAATGAGGAACAACTTAGTGTTCACGAACATTCCCGAAGACAACTCCACTGGCAACGAAGCGGCGGAAGTCACCGAAAACAAGTTGCGTAAACATATGCACGAGACCCTAAAAATTGCGAAAGAGATCGTCGACTCGATCCGCTTCGAGCGCGTCCATCGTTCCCCGGGACAACCAGTTTCCGGTAAGATACGCAACATCGTTGCCAAATTTACATTTTACAAGGACCGGGAAATGGTGCGGCTGCAGTGGGGGCACTTGTCAGGGACCGGGTGCCAAATGTTTGAACAGTTCCCAACGGAAGTGCTGGAGAAGCGCCGGAAATTAGTGCCCAAAATGAAGGACGCCAGGAAAGAGGGTTAGCGGTCCTGGATCGTATATAACACCGTCTACGTGAACGGCAAGCCGGTGAAACCGTAGGAGCACGAAGGGGGTGAATTATCGGTCCTTTCATGGAACGTTCATGGTCTAACAAGAGACAAAAAAGAAAGTTCAGACTTTGTAAATATTTTAGAAAAGTTTGATATTTGTTTTCTTTACGAATCATGGTGTGACTCTAACAGTAACATTAATTTAAACGGATACATTTCACATAATGTTTATCGTAAATTTCAGCATAGGAGAGCTAGAAGAAATAGTGGGGGAATTGTTTTGTATTATAGAGAGCATTTAAGTGATGAAATAGAAATAATTAAAAAACATTTTGATACAATTATTTCGCTTAAACTGGATCATTTATTTTTCAACACACCAACAGATATTTACTTATGTGGAGCTTATATTTGGGGTGAAGACTCACCTGTGTATAACATTATAAATGTTGATTTATTTGATATTTTATAAAATGATTTGTTTGTGTATGATAGCCTATGTAGTGTATTTATCTGTGGTGATTTAAACAGTAGAGTCGGTCAAAAAAGTGATTATGTAATATATGACAAATATAATGATAGTTCTGATAGTCATGATTATGTGGTAGATTGTACTCCTGTAAGGGCCTCCATTGATAGTTCACATAACAACCACGTGATAAAATTGTTAGATTTCTGTAAAGGTTCATGTTACCGCATTGTTAACGGTCGTATAGGTAATAGTGATCAATACACATTTTTGTCGAATAATGGATGCTCAGTTATTGACTATTTATTGACAAAATAATGCAATTTTTCCCAGATTAAGGAATTTACAATTAACTCGTTCAATGAATGGAGTGATCACGCACCACTGCAGTTTTCAATAAAGTGTAACAACATCGATCGTAGCAGTGCAAACTATTCAGAGATCCTGGGTGTCCACAGATTCACACCCATCCTGGCAATGACTGGAGACACCGGTTGGCTACCTAGCACATATCGACATTGGCACTCAATGATACGCTTGTGGAACCGGCTCATCCGCATGGACGATCACAGGATTACGAAGCAAGTGTTTAATATTGACTTCATCAACCACAACAACGTGAATAACTGGTCAAGTGAACTCAAACAAGTAATGAACACGTTAAATATAAATGGTTACTTTGAAAACAAATTTATTGTGGCTGCGTCAATGGTCCAACAACACCTCCATGCATTCTATGAAAACAAATAGAAAACGGATGTGCAAAATGTTCCGAAACTGCGGACATATATACTATTCAAGGAAAATTTCTGTTGTGAATCATACGTCAACATGAATTTTTGTAAAAGTGAACGATCTGCGATATGCCAATTCAGAAGCGGAATCCTGCCCCTAAGAATAGAAACAGGTCGATATGTCGGTGAACCAGTGGAGCAACGACTGTGCAAGTTCTGTGAGAACGCGCACGTTGAGGACGAACTACATTTTGTATTTGACTGTCACCTGTACAATGATATAAGGACTACTCTTTACCACCATATGTTTTTCATAGAGGGAGATTTCAACAGTGCTGATAAACTTAAATATATAATGTCGAACTTTCCATGCAAATTTGCTAAATTTCTTGTTCAAGCTCTTTTGTTAAGAAAACAGAAGATGTACCAGAAAAAGAGGGACTATCTATCAGTAATGTTTAAGAAAGAAAAGTAAATACACTTGATAACAATGGATATAACTTATCTTTATTCTATTGCATTAAACACATTTACTCAAACATATATACGACTTCTGTTTGCTTAACTAATAACTTGCACTGAACTGTCTGAACGTTCCCAAGATGTATATATCAGTATCCGTTTACTATACAGATAATTATATTATATTATGTCATTTCAATAGATGTCTTTCTTTGGTGACATATAGGCCCATTGGGCCGGGTGTTATTTGTTTTGTTTACGAAATACCATGTACTCTTGTATTGTTAAAACACATGTCACAATAATAAACAATTACTTACTTACTATAAATGGGATGTCACATTTCGAGAGCAGTTTCGCTCACAGATTATTTCACAAATACCTAGGTTTAACAATATTGTTAATACTACAGATTGTTTAACTAGGGATTCTAGTAATAACATGTTATTATCGTTTACAAACACTATTCGAGAAATAGCTGACCCATTATTTTCCAAAGAGTGTATTTATATAGATGATGTTTATTTGAAACTTATCAAAGTAGAGATAAAAACTGGTTTGACCAGGATTGTAAAGATGCCCGTGATTTGTACATGAATGCTCTTAGATTTTTTAATGCAGATAAATCGAACGTTAACAGATTATTGCTATGTGAAAAGAAAAAGTATTACAAAAATATTGTCAGGAAAAAGAAATGTAGTGATTATAAACGAAGAATGGACAATATTACAAATTTAAGAAAAAGTAAACCTAGGGACATTTGGAAATATTTTAAGTCAAAAACCAGTAGATCTAATAATATACCATTAACAGAATTTACGGATTATTTCGAGAGGATTAGCTCGAACAATGTTGGTTCGATTAATTTTGAAGCGGAAGATTTTAATTGTTTCAATGATTTTAATCTACCTAATAATGTTTATCCTGAATTAGATGAAGTTATAACGGTACAAGAAATTATTAATGCCGTAAAATCATTTAAACGATTTAAAGCTTATGGAAGTGACAACCTTTTAAACGAGTATCTTATAGAATCTGTTGACATTTTATCATCTCATTTATGTGATTTATTTAACAATATATTGATTTCAGGATATTTTCCGGATCAGTGGACGGAAGGTATTATTATCCCTCTTCATTAGAATAGGTTCTAAATCTGACGTTAACAATTATAGGGGAATTACATTAGTTAGTTGCCTGTCAAAACTGTTCACTACTGTTTTAAATAAACGTGTTGAAAATATTTGTATAAAACATAACATTATTTCGGATGCCCAATTCGGATTTCAAAAAGGGCGGTCCACTTCTGATGCAATATTTATTCTTTATTCTTTAATAAATCATTATTTATATGAAAATAAGCGTTTATATGTTATTTTTGTCGATATGATGAAATGTTTTAATACCATTTACAGAAATGCTTTATGGTTGAAAATGTTTAAATGTGGAATTCTAGGGAAAATATTAAGAATTGTGCGTGATATGTACCAAAAAGTTAAATCTTGTGTTAAGTCATTATCTTCATTTTCAGATTACTTTAGCTATACTGTTGGTTTACGACAAGGTCAAGTTATGTCCCCTTTGTTATTTTCTTTATTTGTAGAAGATCTTGAGTTGTACTTGCAAAATAATGTTGATTCAGGTTTGCGATTAGATGATAGTGTTTTAATTTTATTACTGTTCGCAGATGATATGGCCATTGTAGGCAAATCGCCAGATGAAACTCAAAGTCATTTAGATAATTTATTTACTTACTGTAATACTTGGGGATTAAAGGTTAATACGGATAAACAAAAATTATGGTGTTCCGAAAAAGAGGCGGATTATTGCCCAATGAAAAGTGGACCTACAATGGCCATGATATACAAGCTGGTAATGATTTTAACTATTTAGGTGTTGTATTTAATTATACCGGCAGTTTCAATTTAAACAATAACACTTAATAGGCAAAGCTCTTAAGGCAATGAACACTTTATTTTGTAAATGTCAAGATTACGATTTAAAACCTAAAATCCAATGTCAGCTTTTTGATGCATTTGTTGGGTCTATTTTAAATTATTCAGCAGAGGTTTGGGGTTTTACCAAGTCTAAGGAATTAGAAAGAATACATTTAAAGTTTTGTAAGCGGCTTCTTAAAGTTAGACTGAATTCCTGTAATGCATGTGTTTATGGAGAATTAGGAAGATACCCACTATATATACAGAGATATATACGAATTGTGCAATATTGGTTTAAGTTAGCCACATCTGACAATGTAATACTTAAAACTGTTTATAATATTGCAGTTTCAGACTGCATGAGAGGCTGTTGTAATTGGATATACAACGTTAAGGAACTACTAGATGATTATGGATTCATCTATGTCTTCAGCAGTGTTCATAATATTGATGTAATTTTTATTATACCTATTCTGAAATCTAGAATTGTTGACGCATTTAAGCAAAACTGGTATCGTACATTAGAAAATAGCACCATGTTAGATGTTTATAGAACCTTTAAGACAAACTTTGAATATGAGATTTATTTAGACTTAGTACCGAAAAGTTGAAGATTTTACTGATGCAGATTAAGATTATCTGTACACCCTCTTCGTATACAAACTGGTCGATATGATAGAAATAATATTGCTAGAAATGAAAGATACTGTCTTTGTTGCAATTCCATGGATATTGAGGACGAATTTCACTTTGTTTGTATGTGTTCGTCTTTTAATGAAATACGAAAGAAATACATTAAAAAATATTACTTCAATAAACCATCTGTATTTAAGTATGTTCAACTGCTACAATCGTGCAATAGATCAGAACTTATACAATTATGTTTATTTGTTAGAGAATCGTTGAGTATTAGATCAAATATTATTAATCGTATAACATAACTTACCAATTGTTCATCCTCGGTACTTATATGTTTAACTGTACATATCACTGTATTTTGATGCCCCTGTTATTTTCTGTGTATATACACGTTGACATATTTCATTGTGAACCATATGTGATGTTGACGATGTACATTGTGCAAGTCAAATAAAGTGTCTGTCTGTCTGTCTGTCTGTGTGTCATGTTTAAGGAGATCATTAGATTAGCAGAATTAGTTCTAGTAGCGGTTGTAGAAGTGATTATTAGAAGAACTATTGAAGTTTTGTTGAAAGTAAATTAACGTAGACATGTATTTACAGCAAGATAATTTAATAAAGAATAATCTTGTTTGGAAAATTGGAAGGCAGTGAAATGTGCTATAAGGGCGAACAATACCGTATTAAACTAAACATTGTTGTAGCAGAGATATATTTAAAATGTCTTTAACATCCATGAACCAAAAGGCTGAATAGGAGGGATCCAAGCAGTGTCCGAGCTAGTTTTGTAGAGGTCAGGTGATCAAAAACGGCTATCGATTTGATGTTTTGGTCTGGATGAAATGAATGCTAATTTTAATATCCGTGCTGCTAGTAGTTTAGTCGATTGTACACGTGATTTTAATTGGTCGGGCATTTCATGTGTATAGACGTGTATGGAATGAAATCTTATTTTAAATGTCCGCGCTATTTAGTTTTGTTGAGAACAGGTGGTCACAAATGGTCAGGATTTAGTGATTTCTAGCAGTACTGTATATATTATAATCGAAGGAATGTTAATTTTATCTGCCCGAGCCAGTTCTGTTATGAGGAGGTGATCACAAATGACAAGGTATTTAATGATTTGTAGCATATATTATATTAAAATGAATACTAATTTTATAAGTGCGAGCTAGTTTTTTCAGCCACAAGTGATAAAATATAATATTATTGATATTATAATTGAATGAACGATTATTTTAATTATCCGAGTTAGTTTTGTCGATTAAACGTTTCAAAATTATTCTCTTTTTTATTTTTATTTGTATTGCCTTGAAGCGTTACAACGCTCCTAGCATGATATAATGAATACAACACACGATGTAGACAATCAGATAACATACATTTTGTTAACAAACCAACAATGATAGTGCTATATGGTTTAATAAACGGTTACTGAAGTCATATTTATAAAACAATACTTCTTAGTTTTTGAAATCATGTAAATTAACATTATTATGTAGTCAATCAGTTAATAAATACATGTTGCAAACCAATAAACAAATAAAGTTTTACGTTATATAACATGTTAATAAATTAATATTCATAAAAACATCCATGTTTCATGTCTTTTCTGTAAATACATCATATATGACGTTACAATTGTAACAGTGTCTCATATATTAATTTTTTAGCAAAAAAATATATTTGTTTGTTTGGATTTATCGCCGTATTCAAAAGTATTTCAGTCGGCGGTCAGTTAACCTACTCACACTTTTCCTGGGTAAGCTGTTTTACCAGTACTGAGTGCACATACTTATGCCAGTAACTGACAACTGCCCTACTTGAATCAGACGTAGGGGGAGAATGGCCGTATAAATAATTTCATGACCAATCCCCACAAAAGTTCTGTGGCCGGGCCGGGAATCAAAACCGCGATCCTCGGATTTGTAGTCCAGCGCTCTACCAACTGAGCTAGCCGGCCCGACAGCAAACAAAACATATGTATTTTGGTAGATTTAACATTTCCTTCTTATTCCTTGTTTGCATTAATTGGTTTAATTTATTTAACGTGGGCCATCGACAGTAATATGATTTGAAATATTTGCGTCTCAGATCACCGTATAAAGGGCAATTAAAAGGAAAAAGATATTCGTTTTCGATTTGTTGAAAGTTACAAAGCTTACAAATTCGATTTTCACGAGTTATATTTGTATATCGACCGCGTTCAAGCTCTAAAGTATGTGAAGATACTCTGAATCGTTCAAACGCAATTCTAAATTTTATCTTTTGAAAGTATTTAAAAAGGGTTCAAGGTGAAATTCGTGTTTAAAACGAGCATATGTTTCTAAATTGGATGAAATGTTAATTGAATTGTACCAACTCTGTTTGTGATTGTCAGTGAGTCGCTGTTTTATTAAGTTGAAAGCATATATTTCGTTATTTGATTCCGAAAGATTTGTCTGATCTACCTTTATATATGAGAGCCCCAATTGATCTTACACGCAATTTAAATGATGCGCCCAGTTTTGGTTGTTAAAGGTATTATTATTTTCTGCATCATTATACAACATAATATATGCCTGCTTTATGAGGCTGCCATCAATTGATTTATTAATTTGAAACCAATTATTTAACTATTCGTAATTTTCTTATTAGTCTGTCTAATTCTCCATATAAACAAGATACATTCATTGACTGAATTACGCATAATAATTTACGAAGAAATGTTTAATGAATGGTTTCTATATATGTCTTTCCCAGGACAGAATCCCCACACGGCTGAGGAATAGTTAAGTATGGGTGACACGAGTTTGTCAAATACATTTATTTTCTCCTGGGATTCAAAGGAGTATTGATTGCAAATTGAAAATAATATATGCATACCTTTGGTTGCATATTGAGCTATCGATTTTTGAGTTCGGTATCAGTTACCGTTCTTCAATAAATGTACGCCTAAGTATTTAAACGACTCGATGGTTTCTAGATCTTCATTATAGGATTTAAATGTTCGCTGAGCTCGTTCGAATATCAATATTCTTGTTTTATTTGTGTTAATTTTTAAGCTCCATTGGTTACAGTAATGTTCCATATCGTTTAACATTGACTGGAGTGAATTCGGTTATGTGGAGAATAAAACTTGATAATAGGCGAATAACATAAAGAAGAAGTTAGTCTCATTGATATAAACAATTTCTTCTGTGTTCCAATTAATGTGTTTCATTTTATCGTTGACAAAAATCATGAACAGTGGACTTGAACACGGGTCCCGTTGTTTGATTCCTATTGATGAGTATATGAAATCTGACGTTTATTATTGTATATTAAGGCTGATTTGACAGAAGAGTACATTGCCTGGACGGCTTTCGCCATTTTTGTTTTAATTTTCTCAGCTTTAAGCTTTGTCCATACAAATATCGATTAATTTTATTGTAACATTTTTCGTAAACAATAAATGCAGCATATAATTTTCGACCTGACTTTAGATTTGTGTTGACAATAGTATCAAGTACACAGATGCAATCAATGGTACTTTTACCTTTTTGGTAGCCAAATTGGTATTTCGATATTTTATTGTACATTTCTGATCACTTTGTAAGCCTGTTCAGCAATATCTGAGAATAATGTTTTGAGAGAATACTATTTAGCGTTATGCCTCTGTAAGTTTTTGCTTCGCTTGGTTTACCTCCTTTAAAAATGGGAACAATGTACCCTATTCCACACGATTCTGGATATACTGAATTATCAAACAACGAGCTAAATATCACTCTCAGGTGTGATTTAATTGTTTTATATGCCGTTTTAACAATTTATACGGGTATACGGGTATTTCATCACGTCCGCTAGATTTGTTATTATTTTGTTTAAAAACTGCTATTTTTATTTCATTGTCAGTTATGAATGAATGAATCGAGTTCCTTTGAAATCGATGCAAAATTAAATGTTGTATCACATTCTTCGGTCGCGTCCGATGCCTCGCCGTATAGCGAATTAAAATAATAGATAATTTGTGAATGGAAATATTTTTAGATGTGTCACGTATATTATTATAACATTTGTAATTAATTTCGAAAACTGTCTAGGCTTTTTATTAGCGATTATTTTCCAGACGATGCGCTTCGTGAATTTTATATTAATTTTCCCTAGTTCTAACTTTTAACAAAATGTAACATTTTAAAATTATTGCTTGTTTTATTAAATATTTCGTTTGCATTTTTAAAGTTCAATTTTGCCTCCTCGCTAGTAGTATCAAACCACAATGGTTTATTTGATTTGAGCGCATTTTGCTTTTTTGTTCGTTTTACTCTTTTCCCATATATCTTGGTTTTACATGTGTGAAGAGTATTCGTTAGAATCTGAATTTTCTTTTCGAACAGAGTATCTGGGTAATGAATATCGTTGTGTTCGCATTACTTTCTAAACAAACTCGAATTTTGTGTTCGAATACTATTTTCGTTACTACGTTATCGCTTGTATTCTGTACATTATTTTTGTGTATTCTGCCCGCTTTTGTGACACTGATGCACAGTCCTGCGTGATCGGAAAATTTCGACCAGTCAAGCACCTCAAAATTACGAATGTATTTACAGTTATGTGATTGTAGTAATAAATAGTCTATGACACTTTGTCCTCGTTGAACACTCAATAGAAAGTTTCCCGCTTTGTCGCCGGGCAACCTACCGTTAGCGATAATACTATTGGTCGTTACGCACATTGATACTAGTTTTCGATCGCTGCTTCAATTACGTGATATTGATTACATATTTTTTTGTAAACAAACATATGTATTCGAAGTATAGTATGTTTCATTATAAAAGAAAAACGTCTAAATATTTGTCATATTCTATTGTATCAAACAGATGGCCTGTTTTAGCGTTAAAATCTCCAATTATATATGTTTGACCAAGTATTTATATTTTTCTATGTACCATTTTCAACTTCTTCGAACAAATTAACATTTGTCCATATAGTACATTTATCCTACTAGTGGAATATAACAATAACATAAAAATACTGTTTCATTGAAGTTAAAAAAGTGATGCATCTAATTTGATCCAGGCAGTGTCATATTTGTTTGTCACTACTAAAGAAATGTATTGTGTAATGTTATTTTTAATATAAATAGAAATACCTCGAGCATAACGTCCTTTTCTTATTACTTGCTTATTATTCAGGGATTTCATGATTTCTGGTAGTTATTATTATTGAATGATTTATAATTTTAATTGTCCGAGCTAGTTTTGTCGATTACACTTGATAAAAAATTGTTAAGGATTGAATGATTTCTAGTAAATATTACAACAGAGTGAATACCAATCTTAATTCTCCGGGCTAGTTGTGTCTTTACACGTGATAAACAATGGCCAGGGATTTAATGATTTCTATATACAAGATATTAATAGATTTAATCATGCTTATAATGTGCGAGCTAGTTTTGCTGATTGTACGTGATCAAAAGGGCCAGGGATTTAATTTTGTAATATAGATATTAATTTAATGAATGCTGATTTAATATCTTTCATTTAGTTTTGTTCAATTATACGTGATTAAAAGTGGCCAGGAATTTACTGTTTTTATAAATATATTACATTAAAAAATGAAAGAAATTTTCATACGTTTAAGTGCAACGCTTTCGTTCATTGCCAACTATTGTAACGCGTAATTGCTGTCCTTCCGCACATTTGCAGACCTAAACCGTCCGTACTATATGATCCTTGAAACTAATATCGTGTAAGGAAAAAAAGCTTAATTTATATATACACATGAATAGTAGAATAATATGATTTACATTATTCTGCTATCGAACATATTGAAAATATCAATTATTGTCATATTTCTTTATAATAATTATGATAGAGATTACACTATTGGAGGGCTCAAACCTAAAAAAAGAGACCATGTATATATGAACTGTAATCTATAGAATATCAAGTATGCTAGGCACGATTATAAGTGGCAAGATTTTTTAAATATAAATTATAATAAATTTTAATGGATGCTTATTTTAATTACCCGGAATATTTTTATCAAATGACTACACTACTTGTGAACCCTCAGATGACAACCCAGTTCATTGAATAGGACCGAAAGAGTTGGAAAGGGTTTGTGCAGTGTTGTTGCTTTTTCCCTCTTCTGCTGCGCAAAATATTTACCGTATGTTCAATCATATTTCATTACACTATTTTGTAATTTATCGGATCCGTGGTCTTAAACCAACTAGCTTTATATGTCAGGGTTGAGACCCGCTAACCCTAGATCCTGCTGCATGCTAACATGCTACTACACTCGTCTTTCGAATGAAACGTTAACCCGGGGGGGGGGTGCAGTGTACTAGTTAATAGTGTTTTCTTGACAACATTTAATGTTTTTTTTTTATAAACAATTGATTACAAATGTATATGTATCTACGAATAATTAATCATATATGTTTAGGTTGTATATCAACTAACTGATCAGCCAGATATGATGCCTACACCATTTAACGTTGTCTAAATATTACAATCTTTCGAAATCATATTATGAAGTCACTGTTTTCAACACAATCAAACAGCGTAAATCCAAGCAAAATGATTATGTTTGATAAAGATAAAAATGAATCATTGTATTCGTTTGCTATGTGAACTTTGAATAATCATACAAAACACTGTAGAAATATCTTTGGTCCCAAATTGAACATGAATACACTAAATGCAGAAATTTTAAGACCTATCATGTTATATTTACACAGGACGTGCAAAAAGACGAAATTATCCCAGGCTAACTGATATTGCTTGTAGTATCATAAGCTGTATATGAATGCAAATAAAAGGAATAAGAACTAATACATTCATATAGTTGATCCATGTTGCATTTAGATATATAAAGAATCTATATAAATTGATATAAAATAAAAATTATGCATACAGAAAACAAACGACATTTACTCCGTATCATATGCAGCAATCAAAATGCATGAAACTTCAAATACGTGCATTTCAGTGAAAACTTTCTCAAGCTACAGTACAGTTGTTTATAGTAAGCATGCGCATAGCGGTACTTCATGCACATTTCATTCATATCGATTTTATTACTACTAATAATATTCCAGCGCCCACGAAAAGTGTCACGGTGACCAATTTTTATAATAATTCTACCCGCCTGATGAAGATGTTTTGTACTGTCAGAACATGTATTTAAATGGTGAATTAAATATTATGTTTAATGCATTAAATGTACCATTTACTGATCAGGAAATTATGAAAGCCTCTAAACAGATACATCCCGCTCCCACGAAAAGTGTAATGGTGACCACTTTTTATAATAATTTTACCAGTCTGGTGAAGATGTTTTGTACTTTCAGGACATCTATTTAAATGATGAATGAAGTAGTATGTCCAATGAATTAAATGTACCATTTACTGATTAGGACATTATGAAAGGCTCTAAACAGATACATCAGCTAGACCTGATTATCTACTTAATGATTTTGGTATTTAAAGTAGTATATTTTAAAATAGGGTGTGCACTTTTATTACAACGTGAATGTGGACAATTTGATGTGAGGGTTTTATTGTTCCTATACATAAAGAAAGAAAGATGGATGATGTAAAAACAACCTACCGGGGAATCACATTATTAGGAACATTTAGGAAATTGGGCTGAAACAGTATAATGTTTATATATATAGTCTCAGGCAGGATTCAAACAAAATATGGGAACTATTAATATTATGTTTGTATTACCAATTAAAAGAAAAAAGAGAATGTATGATGTATCTGCTGACTTTACTGAAACGTTCGATGACCTTGTGAGAGATCATTTGGTACAAATCGTCCAAGCCAGGCGTTCGAGAAAATATGATTAATTTCATTAAATCTATGAAAGCAAATGTTAAGTGAAGTTTTAAGTGAGGTCATACATTGTAATGAAGATTTACCGTGTTTATTTTGTGTAAGACAGGTTTCATCATTATCACCCTTTTACGGTATATTCTATTAATTTGAATGACTAGAGGAATATTATATTTTAAATGGCGTTAATGCTATTAATATTGGTTTGTTGTAATTGTTTTGCTATTGTATGCAGACGACATTGTAATTACGTCTGAATCTAGAAAAATTTAAAGAAAGGCTTTGTGTTTGTTATAAGAATACTGTGATAGGTGGACACTATTTGTGAATTCAAATAAAACGAAAGTAATGCTTTTAAAAAAAGGTAGTCAGTTAAGGAGAAATATGAACTTTCAATATAAAGGACAGGCATTGGAAATTATTAAAATTTGTACAAACTTGGGAATTGTATTTATTACATGAGGATCATTTGCAAGTACTTTTGAAACACTTGCAGGCCAGGCTTCAAAAGCTGTTTTTAAATTAAATTCACATTTAATGTCCTTTAATCTCAATACATACCAAGTAACAGTTATTTGATATACTTGGTGTACCCATTTTAAATTACGGATCAGAGGTTTGGAGTTAAATACAGTCTATGACACTAGGAGAGCTAATTTAAATGTTTGAACACAAAAAAAATAGGTGTGAAATTTCCAAACCCCAAATAATTGCGTATCTGGAAAACTTGGTAGAACTTCTTTGATTACCAAAAGTGCTTGTAATGTGATAAGTTACTGGTTCAAGGTTGTTCAGTTAGATGTGCATGAATATTTTAAGTGTATTTATTTACATATGTGTAACAATTGTATGAGTATTCAAGGAAAACACATCATAGGGCGCCGTACAAAATCAAACTTAAAGCGTAAAAAGAAATGAGAACCATGTATTAAATTAAAGTAAATTTTCATTCTAGAGTTATTAATACAGTATACTTTTTATCCTGGGGCTGTTATTAAATAACTACTTTGGAAACACGAAACTGAGACTTATGTTAAATATAAATTCCATTGTTATGTAATGTCCGTAAATTTAAATGATCTTACAACCGCATGAAGCCTACATTAAATTAAAGTAAATATGCATGATGTGGTTAAAAAAAACAGTAAACCCATTTTATCCTGGGGCTGTTATTGTAAGGCTACTTTAGAAACACGAAACTATGAAGAAAAAAGTTATGTTTAAGATAAATTCCATTGTTATGTAAATTATCTTACCACCTCATGTTTTTCATCAATGATACTTGTATAATCTAAACAATTTACGTAAACACGTATATTTTAAGATTTTTCCGTCAAGTAATAGCGGAAATGAGCTGTCAAACAATTATTGATTCTATGTATACCAAATAAAAACAATCGACTGGACACATTCATTACATGTAAATAATGATTTGACTAATGATGCTCAAAACAAATGTTTGTGCGTATAATTATAATAGTAAACAATGCACTTATAATAAGAACATAAAGTAAAACTGATCATAATTAAATGAAATGCTCCAATGTTTGGAATTAAATAACCACGTATTTCGATGCTTCAGCCGATCTGGCATCTCTACAGAAGTTAAGAGAAAAATGTAATTCCAAATAATTCGTAATGAAACTGCTATTCAAATAAACATGCATGGTGTATTTATAAATAGAAATTCTACACTCATTATTATTTGTATTGTGTATGATTTTCTGGATGATTGCAAAGTTGTTGCAAGTATTTTAACACGATTGATACATCCTGCATTACAAAAACATATTGATCATGTTGGGCATTATAAATTAAATGAAAATTCGGCAAGTGATACTGTATTAAATGTATATACAGTTGTTAATTAAGTATTTACTATGTACATTTATTTAACAGGCGATGGAAACAAGAAAGATAAAGTTCACTCCGGCAAAACACATAAGTTCCGTTCTTAAACAATATGTACGGATACATTCTTCGTATTCGTGTAATATCTTGTCAAACATGTGTACGATATCACTATTTTAGGAATGAATGTATCACGTACAAT
Source organism: Congeria kusceri (assembly GCA_027627225.1). NCBI lineage: Eukaryota > Metazoa > Mollusca > Bivalvia > Myida > Dreissenidae > Congeria > Congeria kusceri. The sequence continues at coordinate 20,002,991 of CM051024.1, forward strand.
TTAAATGTTATGTCCGGAAACAATGCACTATTAACACACGATTGTCAAAAAGTGTGAATACTATTGGTGATAGATCACGTTTTATCGTGACCAGAAACCAGTTTTTGTGTTAGAAAAAGAAGCAAGAAATGTCTTTTAAAAAGACAATCGGCGTTGAAGATAATCTTGAGATGTCATTGTTTGCTCTAAATATAATACAAGAGGACCAAGATGTTCGGTCACGTGACTTCTCGGACCCCAGATTTGTCGGTCCCTACACAGGAGACTTCTCCGACCCCAGAATTTTTGGTCCCTACTAAGGAGACTTCTCGGACACGAGATTTTTCAGACACCATAAGAAAACGTATCGGCCCCCAAATTAATTTGAGATCAACTCAATTATTATTAATATCTATACCGTGAATAAACCGATCACATACAGCCCCATGTTTTCACCAGTGATACATGAGTAACCTAAATACTAGTAATTTACGTAAACATAATTGATACATAAATTTGTCAGGCAAATTTAACAAATTAAAATTGACATAAATTAATAGCAGGAATGAATGAAAATTATTATATATATTAGACCTGTGTACATAGTAATGTTAAATAACATACTATATGTATCATTAGTATTGCACATGGGTATTCATTCTACGCAAAAAAAAAAAATTGAAGTTAGAGTAACATTTCGACGTATTACGAGATTTCTTTCACCACATAGATGTTTAACATTTTTATTGATTGAATAACATCTACTATGAAATTATAAATAATTCTTAATAAAACGTAACCACAATTCAAATATAAATTAACATGAATAGTAAGTTTATAAATTTAAATTCCCCATTTATTAAAAATCTCGGATTTAGGACTCTCCTGACGCTAATTGATGCGTGTGTATTAACACACCTGCGCGCTATTTTTATAATAATTCACTCACCTGCTGGAGTGTGTTGTACTCGATATAATAATTATTGGGAACCCAAGTTGGTTACAACGGAAAATAATATTTTTACACAATGATAAAATAATAGGAAATATAAGCTCCATCAAATTTTCTAATATTTTTTGCTTATTTATCACAAAAATACGAGAAATTTACCACTTTATATTTTGTGCCTGTCACGAGCAACCTCAATACTATTGACAGGCAGCCGTGGCGCAAGCTCAACAGGCAACATTTTACGTTGTGACCGACTGTGGTCCCCGTAAATTGTAGCATTGTAATTGCTATTTATAGAGCGCGCCTTTTATGTAGGCTAAACAAAATATTTAGTTCATTATGTGAATGAATAAACATTATGATCATGACCTACAGTGATAAAAATTGTTCATAATTATGTTCAGTTTTAGAGTATATATCGGAGAAATGTTTATAACTTTATTTGAACCGCTTATTAAAAGAATTATTTAAATTTTAATCCCCAGAAGTATGCAACAGTTATTGGTATACATTAAACCATTGTTATAAGTTTGCATTCCCTAAAATTAGAAAATTTGCCCAATGCTATTGGCATTCAATTTTCTCGCTGCACAATTATTGCAAGAAATCGTGGTCAACGTGATCTTAAACAGCTACGCCGATAAAAGTGTAACGTTTTGTGAATAAATAGTTCTGCTTTTACTCGTAACGTGTTAAACGCTTATCATTGCAACCATTTGAAAATTGACGATTTAAAATTTATGTTTGGCGCCGCGCATGATGAGTCTTACCGGAAGCATATAAAAGGAGCGGTTTTATATTTAATGTTTAGAAACACCAACTTCACGTTGCTGAGTGGAACTGGGCATTGTATTGAACTACACGTTTAAAGAAAATGTAATATTTCCACTTTTGCCAACACTTTCGATACGTATTGAAACGAAATAGCATTAAAATAATTGCTAATCCCTGTATTTTTCACAGGTTGCGGAGTCAAAATTGAATTTTCTCCGGCGTCTAGTCTAACATCTTCAAGAAGTAGGTTGTGAATCATTCTAAAAATAGCAAAGTAGAGATGGCTGAGACAAATGCGTAGCCGGTAACATGTGTATGGTGGCGTTTTTGTATGGAAACAATGTGAGCATATCGGTTTTGACGCTGAAACGTTTATATAGATACTATCTGAGTGTTGGAAAAAGTTCAAGTTTATCATGCTCGGCTCGAGACAGGGTAGCGCTCGGCATTCCAACACTCACATAATATTACATTAATTTTTTATTTCATTTTTTGAAAGAATAAGTGCAAAATTCTGCATAAAAAATGGTTTGACTGAGTGGTTGGTCTTTCCAATTTTGACATCGTTGCTAGCATTATTTGGAAAAACCCGACTTTATCATTCCGCTTGCACTTCGTCGAGACGAAAAAAGTCCATGATGTAATCGAGTTTGTATTTATCAAACAATCCTTTTTAAAGTTTTTTTTTCTTTTAATGTTTATAACAAGAAAACAATTATTTTTTGCAATTTAAGTGTTGAAAAAAAACCACAAATATGTGGCACTTGAGTTACTGTCATTCGTGATTATCTACAAATAGCGATCGAATAAGCATGATCTAAAAATATAGATGGGTTGTTATTATATCGATTTACTTGTAATAATAAGATAGATTTAAAATTTATAATAATTATTTCAATAATATCGGTATTTGAAATAAAGTATTTTGTCATTCATTTCTTTTACACGTTCTTAAGTTTGTGTTTGTCGTGATCAATGGGACACTTATGTTTACTAATTTTATAATATAAAGTGGTTAGTTTTGAGAACTGGTATTTTATTTTAACAAACACGTGCACAAAGTCGCTGAGACAACTGAGAAGTGTTACCTTATAATATAAGCTTAATGATAAGTTATTATGCATACAACAGTTATTTTGAATATGTATTAAACCAAAATATATTGCTATTAATTGTTGCGCGTTGGCTAAATGAAAGATCAATTATAATTATAGGAAATGATGAACGTGTTTATATTTGGAGGAAAATGAGAAGGCTACGGACCAGGCCTTGTGCAGGTAATTTTCCAAACTAAGTTGACTGTCATTTTTCGGGGTTGCAATTGTTTTGGAAATTGTAGGAACTAATGATCACTTGCTAATGGTAGCAACTACTATAAAGTATAGGCAGATGGAGGACAACTTGTTTTCGTTCATCATTTTCCCATTTTCCAATGTATTCATTTATTCGCTTCGGGACTCAGAACCCGGTTTTATATTATAATTTAGCTGACATTTAATCCTTATTCTTTATCCTTAACATTTAGCGCTAATTATAATATTCTATGGCTTAGTTAGGAGATAGTATATTCTAATTAGAAAGCAAAACTGATCATTAATAATGGTTGGTAAATTCATTATTTTAAATGGACATGTTTTTCAAGCTATTCCATAAAGCTGACAGTACAAAACAGTTGTAATAATAATAATGCTTCCATATCTCCATTTTGGTATTTTTGCTGAGTTTACACGGTTTGTTATTTTTGTTTTATGAATATCTTTGGTACATACTTCATTGTTTATAACATTGTTTCGGCGCCGGCGAAATTGTATAATTGACAATCATTGAAATATGAAATTTTACCTGAGTAATTAAAACGACCATTATGTACAGCGATGGTTCGATGAAAATACTCTGTCAGAAGAATACTTATACTGATATCTTGTAAAGTGCTTTTGTTGACCCTCCGTTTATTAGCACCACGTACACTATTAATGTTTATGTGAGTTTATCTAGGTTCATTTTAATGCCCATGACGATGCTGTAATGATTATGCTAATGTAATATGTAAGTTGGTGTCTGTACAGTCAAAGTGCATTTTATTTAGAACACGAACGAATTAGCTGTAAAAAACTGGGAAGATATTTGTTGTGAGAATATGTCAAATACTTGTATATTAATTGACACACACGCCAATACATTTATTTGCGCACGTTTACTGTTTGCATTGTTATGGTGTTTACTAACCGAGCTTAAAAGATTGTAAACACGTAATGACTACAGTTTAAACTTAGGGTCATTTTATTGTGATTGTGTGCAGTAATATATGTATGCATATGATAATACGCATATAGTTTGGCTAGCATAAAAAGCGACATAACGAATTTATTTCGTTTTTCAAATGGACAATACAAATAAAATATTAATCATGTTGTAATAACAATACATAATATGAACATGGTATAATATAATGCATATCGCAGTTACGCTTTAGAAATAACACAACAAAACAAGCATTGTAAATATATAATCTCGTGCAACACATACATGTATTACACTAGTGGATTACAGAGAGCTAACTTTTTTTAAATAAACTTGAACTTCCTTTTGGCTATTCAGAGGCATGTCTTTTTATAATACAGGTAACTTGGACGATGTGAACTATGTCATTATGCCATAAATCTAAACATTTATTAATGTTTTAATAGTATGTTCATTTTATCAAAGCGTTAAGGTGATCATCCACTTAATAACATAATGTCAACACGTGAGCTAGTTCACAGGTACAGTTCAATTATAAGTATGGTACTTGTACAGGATACACTAAACCTAGAATTTTAAATCATACTATTTTTATATAAACACTTTACACCAAAACGTGTAGGTTGTACATTTGGATTATTTGAGCAAAAATGTTTGAAATAAAATATTGCATTCAATTATACAATGCACATGTCAATACAGACTTTAGTATATATTATACAAACCATTTCCGGAGTTTTCTCGATCACGCCTCACACGTGGCCATGTGACCACACGGCAGGAACACCACATTATCATCATTGTCCATGCATATCTTACACATGATCTGAGTCCTCAGCATTTCATTATCAAATTGTATCCTAGCCGCATCGTATTTTCTCCTATGTTCTTCCCTAATGGTATTTTTTCGGAATTCTACAAACTTAGGTGTTGAGCTTTCCGAATATCAAATGTTGAATCTAGATTCTGACAGGCCCCTGGTCCCCCTGTCTCAGACTGTTCATATCCACTCGCTTCAACTTCATCTTCACGAAGTGACATGGTTTCTTGTTCATCCGATATAGGTGTATTATCCGCCGATCGACCATTTATAAACGGGCACCGAGGTGAGAGCAATCTTTCATTTTCTTTAATGTTTTCTTCCCATGACTGTTGTTGAAACCTTATGTGACAGGAAAAGCAAACAAAGTCAAGTCCGTCATCGGCGTAATAAAATCCATTGTGTGATGAAGCTGACTGGGAATGTGGCGAACGACTTTAACCTCGTCCATTCATTGTGCATTAAATTCTAACGCTCCATACAGCTGTCTATACAGGATTGAGAAAAGTCCGTCTCAGTAGCGCATAAAGTATTTAATTCTGTTCGAAATACAGACTTTTATATTTATAACGTTCTGTATACGAAAAGCGGATCCCGCTTGTTCTGCTGACGAATAAAAATACGTTGGGTAAAAAATAACAGCTGAACTAGTTCAAAACGACACCAACTTGATCACTCTGGTTTAACTGCATAAGTATCTGCGTCGCGTGATCAGTGTTTCAGATGATAGTCAAGTGATACATACAATGTTGTAATTATATATAATATAAGTCAAATAAAAAAACTTCAAATTACATCTATATAACATGCAGAATGCAGTTAGTTTTAAGATAATCGTTTTGACGTATCTTTACATGTACAAGGAAGTAACGTTGACATTTCATAAATTCTATTTATAAATATCGGTTTTTCCAGAAAGCTTATTTTATCTCCACCTAACATGTATATTGTTTAAACTGCCTCGTTTAGTATACGTTATCTCGACAATTGAATGCCGTACAATGTCTGTCGACGCCCATCTTTTTTTTGTATTTAGTGTCTGCATGAGAAGCATTTACAACGAATACCCCCAAATTCATTCAATATTTGATTTCTTTATAGTTGTTCACAAATGATAACACAGTTTAATCAACAATTGCCGCAATATGTGTATGTTTTTATAAAAATAATATATATCATTAGTCTTAGTTGCATTTTGACGGATAGGACAATAAATTGAGTTTCAAAGTCCTGCAAATGGCACATTTCCTGAGATGTTTCGAGCACGTTTCACATATGACCGCATGGAAGAAACACAACACACGTATCGTTCTCCATGCCTATCTTACACATGACTTGCGCTTTCATTTGTTCGTTTTCGTGTCTAAGATGTTCCATATTTGATTGTGTTATGACCTCCGTTTTTAGCGTATGCCTCACCATAGCCCTCCGACCTGCCGCTTGTCCTGCACAAGAGTTTTGTTCTGTCAAATTCATTATTCACTAAGCGTAGACAACTTGCAATAGTCTCAGAGAGAAACGTTTCGTATGATCTTAATCTAGCCCATTCAATGTGCATCAACTGGTCCTGCTGGTTGCTGCCAATCTACTAAATGAATAATTCATTTTATTGTATACATTTATCAACAACAATGACTTTTTTGTGAAATAATACTAAAATTTTTGGTTAAATAAATATTTAGCAGACTACGGATGTGAAGATCTCAAGGGAATTGTCTATTTATAAGGAAGTGCTGTGTCATTTGTTGAATAGTATACATTATTCGTTGTTGTTAAAACGTTTTTGTGAAATCACTTAACACTTCTTCAAACGGATATTACACTATTTATCTGATGAGAAGTTTACTTAACATTTCGTGACCAGTTGTTCTGTGTTTGGGTATTTTATCAATACTTTTATAACTTCACATTTCACTACACTCTACTGACAGAGACTGACTGTTTCTATACTCAGTGATCAATTCATTTAATTATTATGACAATCAATATCATGGTTTAATAGAGTGTGATAATTTGTTACATTATGTTATGTGCAATACCGACCACGCTCTTTCGAAAACAGGTGTTACTAGAAACGCAAAAAACCCAATATAATATTTATAGAGGATGAACATATAAGTCATAAACATATCATCATTTGTTTATGTAATTAAAGATGTACATAATATAATTCATTTTGAAGAACTCCACATTTCAATTCGCAATCGCATTCAGAACGAACCCGATATCCTTTACAAAATTGTACCAATACCAATTCACTTCGGCGATACCAAGCCGAAGTCTCTTTTTCACTACGATATTAATGTATATTGTACTAAACCAGCGTGGGATTCCATATAACGTATATCGTGATATCTTCAAAGCAACGCATACAATTATCTTCAGTTCATTCAACCAATTGATGTGTGTTTTAACAATACAAAACATCGTATGTTTGAACCTTATGTTAAATATGATAAGTAAATAGTATAAGTAATAGTACCAGCAGCAGTATCAGGATCAGTAGTAGTAGTAGTAGTTGTTGTTGTTGTTGTTCTTGTTGTTGCTGTTCTAGTTGCAGTAGTAGTAACATCGCTAGTAGTAGTAGACGTAGTAGTAGTAGTAGTAGTTGTTGTAGTAGTTGTTGTAGTAGTAGTATTAGTAGTAGTAGTAGAAGTAGTAGTAGTAGTAGTAGTAGTGAAATGTTTTTTTAATCGCCATATAAATGTATTGCTTAACATGAATGCGAAAGATCCCGGACGTTTTACGGTCAAGTTATGTAGGCTAAACACATAGAAACCCTTAATTGAATCCATAATATATCCAGACTACATAAATCGATCCGTTATCTGCGAGCTATTACTTCGAATCAGATAAATCTTGGACAAACCCAATCAAAAGCATTAACTCAAAGGCTGGCGAATTAATATGCTAATTTGTATCACCCAGTAATATATCACGTGATTGAAGCATGTTGTAAATAATACACAAACACAGTGTAGCAAATTACTTTTATAAAAATTCCGTTTAAATTTTGTTGATAATGAGGGGATCAATCATTTATTTGTAAACAGGGGGACTCGTGGTTGTCTGTTTAAAAACACGCTGCAATCATATGCATTTATAAATCGTCTGATTTGCCTGTATCGACGCGTCGATGTTTATAACGGTTCTTGCTGGAATTTTTTACAGACTGTACGTTCGGTTCACTTTATCGCACTAGTAGAAATATCACAAGACATGAGGATAATAAACAGTGATTCCAATTCTGACATTCCCTCGGAGTATCACGTGGAATGCGACCAAATCAACGATAATTGGATTGTTAGAACACAATAGAGCAAGAAAAACAACGATAACTTACACATTCTGTAACAACGTCTGTCAGTGTCGTTCAAGTTTGTTGCGTACTGTCTTGGCAACAGGGACATGCGTCAGCGAGATCTATTTTTAGGTGTTTTACTTTCACTTCCTGGGTTGTTGTAAATGCCTAAGTTCGCTCATTTATACAGTTTTAAATTGCCTAAAATGTTAGGTGGTGTGTTTGAGTTCATTTTACAGAAGATATAAGCGCGTTCGTATGACATGCTGGGACTTAAATAACTTAACAATTTAAAAACAATTCCATCTCTGTATTACAGGAACCCAGCAAAATGCTATTTTCTGGCTTCACGTTAGGCACCTCGTGTTCGTTTTATTGAAACTATACAAAAATGATTGATCTAACTGTAATGTCTGTATTAGGATAATACACACTTTTAGGTCGTTAACGTTCTCAGAGGCCCGACAAATGGGTTAAAGCCCGAGTGCGTGCAGGACGTCAACGGACGTCAACGACCGAAAAAAGGTGTAGTGTCGCTAATATAACAGAAACAAATTTATCTAATAAAACCGAAACAAATTCTTTCTTTTTTTAAAGTAAACAGTAAACCTGCATTGCGCATTTGTGTGAATTGTTAATATAACTTACCGTAGTCGCGTTCAGCCGAGCTGGAATCGTACCAGCTAGTCGCCGTTTTGTTTCAGTGTTTTTTCTCGAATCGAATTTTAAAATTGGATTGTACATGGATTTCAGCGTGCATCTAGTAAATAGTATACATATCATGATATCGTGTGATATTGATATCGACCAAAAGTACGAACTTGCTAGCGTTTAATAATGGAATATTAATAGTAACACGGAGCCCGGTTAACGCATTAGTAAAAGCCGGTCGGTAATGGTGCGTGGCATTACTGAATAAAACACCTTTTGTTCGTTAGCACGCCCCAATAACGGACTAATATGCTATAATGTGTAATATAGTAGTAAACTCTTGCTTGCTGTGTAAAATATAGTCTATGTATTATCATCGTCATCGTCATCCTAACAGAACAGTCTGTTATGGAAATCTGTCGGTTTTTCACCAAACCAACAACACACCATTTCAATAATTTAACCGTGTATCTATCTTACAGAGCATACCGGAGATATTCGATGTATCACGATTATAAATAGCGGTCAAACTTGTTTCATTCATATGCACAATAAACACAGTATAGTGTGAAATTATTAACTCATTAATCATCTTGACAAATCGTAGTGTATTGGGTTGTTTGCGTTGTCTTAAACGAGTTTCTGTTATTGGAATTTATGTTGATGTAGATTTAAAAACGGGGTAGCGAGAGGAGTATCTAATGGTCCTTTAGTTATTTATACAGAAAGTAATGATATATGTAAAGTAACAGTTTCGTTTAATCATGATAATAATCATAATATTAAGAATGTGTAATGCACTTCATAAAATGTCAACGCCGAGACTCGAACTTCAAATTTCGCATCGCAAGCGCGGCATCTGTTCCACTACACCATTCACGCTTTACGATAGGTAAACCAATACGATATCACTTTACATTGTAGTATTACCTATGCTACTCACTATACTTGTCGTGGCATCTATAAATAAATTACGAATGCATACGGAATATTCAACAGTGTCAGGTTAATAATCGCACTATACAAATTACCTGATTAAAATCGCAGTCGGTTTACAGAGAAACGTGCTCAAGTCCACAAATGCATGCATTATTTTCTATGTATGACAGCCTCCATGTGATCTGCAATTTAGGAATATCACAGTACATCTTCTGTTTATATTCCCAAACTAGGCGGTCACATTTTTATATAAGACACACCACATAGTGTTTGGAATACAGGACTGTCAACGATATCTCTCAACATTGCTATTTTGAATTTTCTGGTTCTTATACATGTAAACAGCTGAAATACTACACAAAACCAATTTGTTAAGTTGTCATTTACCTTTTTATCGTTTTTCAGGATAAGTTAAACAATTATTTGCCAGAAATTTCATACAAAAGAAAGAAATGTAATGCCTTATACTAGTATTTCGTCAACATTTTATGAAAATACATATTTTTAACAACCTTTATTTAGTGTAAATAAAGAAAATGCATTGTACACATACATTGGTAAAAATAGTATTAATATTGAAAAGTGGCAGCTTTGAAAATCTTTTAGAAACAATACATATGTCTCTTCGATTATCGAAAAATCGGCCGAGGCGATTATATTTCATCGGCTCAGCGTATAACAGACTGGAAGCGAGGTCAATGTTTTACTCTTTTTAGTAACGATATGTATAAAAAGCTATTAGTTTGATATGTATAATAACTTGAAAACGGACAGATAAACATTAACATGACAAAGGAACAACTAAAGTATCGAATATATGAACAGATACGACTGCCGGCTTTCGCATCGTTTATTAGTGTTGCGTAACCTAACGCGATTGTCAAGTCATCGTATAAACAAGTATTGGAGTCTCCGCATGAACAGCCGAAAACAAGCTTGTAATTAATTAACAAGAGGTCATGCATTCGTTTTAAAACAATGCTTCTTCTTAACTTTCTTCCATTTTAAATCGAAGTAAATTGTAATTAACTTTATCGGGAAGTTTTTATTTATTCCAGTATATCTGTTGTAAGATCGTACATACACTCTTTAAATAGTGAATATTTTACTTAACAACGTCTAACCGACTTAAACACGTATTGTATATATATTATAAGGGAGACGACCGATCGATTGCGAGATTGTTTATTTAATTTGATTTATTAGGAATAACCTCCATTTGATGTTTAGAGTTTGTTACAGAGATATCGTATATTTAACATCGATTCACAGTTATAAGTTCAATATTTAAAATAAGTAAAAGAGATAAAGACTATATCAGTAGTAAAAATATTGAAAACACATTCCACGGCAAAAGACACTTTAGTTGATTTATTACAGTAAAAATAGTAATGTTGGCTTCTAACAAATCGCCATGCGTGTGTTGCTGTTAATTAAAATTCATTAAAATGGGTGAAATGAAATTCATTAGCATGGAGTGATATCCGTATGAAATAAAGCAAATAGGAATAATGAGACTCCAGAGACATAATCAGGAGAGAAACCCTTATTACATGAATTAAAAGCATGATAGGGACACGTAGGCTATTTTAAAGGGCGCGAAAGCAAACTGTATTCATCGGGCAGCCTTACGAACCTGATATTATACTCATGCAAACAATAATGTGTGGACAAAAATATATTAAAAACGCGAACAGCATAAACGAATTGATATTAATAATTCATGTCTTTGATGCGTTCTTCTCCAGAACCTAGAACTATTTAGTTACCGAATGATTAGTGTTTTATTGTCTTTTTTAATTGAAAATGTCTTCAATACGAAATGAAGTTCTCATGCGTTCTTGTGTGTATATGTTATTTCGACATTCCCATTGTTTTGTGGCCAGCAAACAGTAAGAAGCATTATTATATGACCTATAAATAAACCGCTTCTCGTTGGTCCGCATCGTCTTATCGGCGACACAAAATATAGCTCATATTCAATGGTTTTTGTGTTTTTCCCAGTTATATTTAATGGACCAAAAAAAGCTAAGTTTGGTACCCGTTTCCAGACGTTACAAATCACGTTTACAAAAAAAGCAGCGGGGATACAACCAGTGACGTCACTTACTACAAACAGTTCGGTTTAACAAAAACAACGCTATTTCGGAAATGACGTCATTTCATTATAAGTACTTTTGGCGCACATTTCAACGTTTTTTAACGAAAAGTGAGTGTACCGTCAGTAAAATATAACAATTATTTATAGAATGTCATACAATAAAACATTTGTTGACTAGAAGGCCATATAATGTGATCTAGTATTCACTGGCATAAAACAGTGAATATCAGATCATATTCAATGGCCCTTTAGTCAATACTTGTATAATGTCCAATGATCGAATTGTGAGTAAGCAATCAGATTTACAGGCGTTTGTCAGTGGCTTGGTTTTATCACATATAACTAAGCTCATCAGGGTTAAGTGTGGTTTCCAGATTAGTACACACATGTCACAGACAACTTTATAAAGTTAAATTGATTTCCTTTAAAGAATTTCAAGTTTTTATGTGCTAAATAAAATTTTACTTCAGAATATAATCATACGCATAGGTTGTGATGCTATTTGTTAAAGGCCATGTCTGACAAAGTCACATTGACATAGAACCAGAAGTCTATTATTTAGATCCAGTTTACTTGGGACACACACATCGTCTGGCATGTAAAGATTGGATAATGTTCAGGGTATAGTGTTAATACAATAACAGGCATTAACGTTATTTCAGTGTAAAATAATAAAATAACCGCATCTGATTCTATGACAGTTGGACAGAGTTTAGTTTTTAGTTATTAGTTTACCTCCAGTTCTACACGGGCAAATCATGTTCATTGTCATAAACAAATCTAGCACCAATTAAGTATATTATAATATTGTGGCAATATTTTGTACCTTAAACTTCGTGTAATTTCCATATTTTAAAATACTGTATGTCATAAATAACCAATAATTTCATTAAAAAGAAATATATGACCTACACCACGCGTAAGTTCTTTTTATCTTGAAACCTCTTAATAATACGTCGCGATCACATGTTTATCGTCAAGTTCAATTTAATACGCATTGTGCTACAAACATGTGTAGTCTCGTTAGAAATATTTTCAAACGTAAACGTGTTTTAATACTTGGAAAAAATTATTCTTTAAGTATTTTATTGAGTGTTTGTTAGTGTGTTTTTTTTTTTTTTTTTTGCTGTTTTTCTTTTTAATTTTAAGCCAGTATGATTACTTTTGTTGCAATCCAGAGCAAAAAGGTTCAAGCTATTTACATGAATACAGAGATATTTATAAAAATGCGGATTTAACTTTGATTCAGTATTTTTTGTTTTTAAATGTGACGGTTTATTTACACTTTTGTGTTATTGTATGTTTGATTATTTAGGCATGTACATGCATCTGGAATACAAAATTACCAATTTACTAACTCAGTCAAAGTAAGCGTAGAGTTTATGCTAAGAGCTAAGAATGTAATCCAGTCGTGTACGCAATAATAAACAGTAGTGAGAGCGATATGATCAAGTGACTATTATTTACCAAAGATATGACCACGAGCACATTATTTACCAGAGATATGAACGCGAGTCTATGTTTTACCAGATAAACTATCGCGTGATTATTATTCACAAATTATATGATTGCTTGACAATTATTCAGCAACAATACAGTTTATTCATAATACCATGATACTATACACGTACATTATGCCCGGTGGTACGTAAATGCATATCAGAAATCATGCAGAAGTATGCTGCTATGTATAGTATGTAAAAACAAATTACTATCAACAGTTGTGACAGTACAGAAAATATCAGATGAACGTTACCAACATTAAATACAGAAATATGATTGTCCAGGGCTTTGAGGGCTTCATAACATTCAAACAAGATTACGTGATCAGTATTATTTGTAACCGCGTTGATAGGATGTGCGCAATAAATGATACTGGGGTATCTGTTAATGCTTTTTATTGTAACAAAACGAGTGCATCTATCAATCTATAAATCTATCAATTGCTTATGGCATATTTTTCGTTGTGAGTTTTGGATGAATTTGGTTTACCATGTTATTTTATGTCGATATAATAAAATGCTTGCCCAAGCCATACCTTTCAAAATGTGTTTTTGTTTTTATTCATCAAAATGAATAAGAATGATAAATTAAATAAATAAAAAGCTATTAGTTTGGAGTGGGTATTTGGCCTGAAGTTTTTTACCGGCAACGATGGCCAGTATCCTGTTAATTTTTCCAGGAAATTGTACAGCTTTACTTTGTTCATGGTCTGACAGACTTTCGAGGAAACTGTACACTAGAGGAAGATCCAGAGCGAAATAGCAGGGTGCTGCACTAGATCTTCCAAACATGCAATTTTTTGTACATCAGTAATTAATACGAAAGTTGTTTAAAGCGATGGTTCGATAATAATAAGATAAATGATTTTATGTCGTAAACTGATGTTGTTGTTTTGTTGACCCTTCGTTGATAAGGACTTCTGATGCTTTAAATGTATGTGTTCCTTGTTCTGAGTTCAATTTTATATCGGAAACGACACTGATGCGTAATATCATGCGTAAGGTTGTGCGTAATATCATGCGTAAGGTTGTGCGTAATATCATGCATAAGGTTGTGCGTAATATCATGCGTAAGGTTGTGCGTAATATCATGCGTAAGGTTGTGCGTAATATCATGCGTAAGGTTGTGCGTAATATCATGCGTAAGGTTGTGCGTAATATCATGCGTAAGGTTGTGCGTAATATCATGCGTAAGGTTGTGCGTAATATCATGCGTAAGGTTGTGCGTAATATCATGCGTAAGGTTGTGCGTAATATCATGCATAAGGTTGTTTCTTTACAGAAGCACTTAATGCACATTTCGTTCAGGTAACGTACATAACAAGGGAAATTTTCATAAGAACACTTCAAATACGTCAACATTACTTGTACAAACTAATACATGTTTTAGTATTATATATATATGCGCATGTTGAATTGTTAACAGTTGTTGTTCAGTTGTCGAACCCATGACTACAGTTTAACACTTTGAAATATCTCAGTGTCTCATGTATTGTGTGCTGTAATATGCGTGATGATACACCTAACCGTTGGCTAACAAACACGCGACAGGTCGAATGGTCGAATGTATTCCATATTTCAAATGGAAAATACACATATACTATAAAATAGTGTTCGTAAAATATTTATTTATCAACTAGTAAGCATATGAAACGTATATAACAGTAACAAGACACAATGAAGAAATTACAAGCACTGAAAATTTTCTACCATACACTACAATAATAATTGTAGTTTTAGTAGATGATTGCAAAGACCTGAAATGTTGAATACAATTATAATGGCAATCGACCAATTGCCAAAACGACACGGCACAATACAAAACACAAAACACATCACAAACACAAACACAAATGAATAAAACTGGGGTCACCGCCTTGGAACGGTCAATGCAAAGCATTGGGGGTTTCAACCGGTTTGTAGGTACCCGAACCTCACACTTGGCCTAATTATATATATTTATGATACATTTAAGTGTAAATAAAGGTTAACCTCAAAGTACCGCAACTCAATTAAAACTGCAAAAAAAAACAGCGACTATTGAGGTATTTAGCTATATGTCTAGATTCATAATCAAGGTAAACTGAATATTTTGTAGAAGTTAAAGAATTGCTCTTGCATTAATTCTAGCTCTTAATTTGAGACATTTTTTTTCTTACAAATAATTCGTCTATGTTTATGTTTCTTTAAAAACATTTAAAAGGAAGTTATTTCACATACTTATTACATTATGAGACTGCACCAACAAATAAGATCACACACAAAAGATGTTAGTGGTATATTTTATGAACTTGCCAGAGAACGGTTAAAATATATTACAATGAACGCTTAAATACCTATATATACTAATATATTACCTAACATTTTATCGATTTGATAGTGCCTTCATCACTTTCCTGCACATTGCGCATTTCCGGAGTTTTATCGAACACGCCTTACACGTGGCCATTTGACCACACGACAGGGACACCACATTTGCATCATTGTCCATGCACATCTTACACACGATCTGAGTCCTTAGCATTTCATTCTCTTCTTGTATCCTAGTATTTCATTCTTTTCTTGTACCATAGCCGCATCGTATTTTCTATGTTCTTCCTTAGTAATATCTTTTCTGGATTCCGATGTTGAGTTTTCCGAATACAAATCAAATGCTGAATCTATATTCTCACAGTCCTCAGGTTGCCCTGTCGCGGATAATTCATGTCATCTAGATTCACCGTCATCTTCGCGAACTGATGTTGCTTCTTGTTCACCCGGTGTACTTATCTCATGGCGAATATACGTATTATCTGTCGTTTGACCATTTAAAAACGGGCACCTAGGTGAGAGTAATTTATGAGTTTCTGTAATGTTTTCTTCCCACGAATTGGGTTGATACTTAATGTGACAGGAAAAACAAACCACATCGAGTCCCTCTCCTTCGTAGTATAATCCATTCTGTGATAAATGGATGAAGCTGGCTGTGGATGCAACTGGGAATGCGGCAAACAACTTAAACCGAGTTTAATTCATTGTGCATTAAATTGCACCTGTCCTCACAACAGTCTACAGAGCAGTTAAAATAAAACAGTCTGAACCCAGTAGCGAACAAAGTATTACATTCAATTAGAAAAAGACAGGCTTTTATACAAATCGCTCTGTATAAACATGTGGATCCGGACGGTTTACTGGCGTATATGTTCTTTCTGCCACCAGCTAGTTGATTCCAGTTAAACTGCACAACAACTTCGCGTGACCAATGTAGTTTTATTCATACTTTATATATGCGTGTGTAAAGTAGGAATAACATAAATAAAATACGCAAATAAAATAAAGTTACTGCAACTCATATCACATGAAGAATTTTATGAGTGTTAAGATAACATGTTGACACACAGTTACACGTAATAGGAAGTAACATTGACACTCAACAGCGTCTATTTTTAAGAATTGTATTTTCCAAAAGCTAATTTTATCTTAACCTAGCATATTAAGTGTTTAAACATTCAGTACACTTGATTTCGACCCTGAATAGCCTTACAATGTATGTTGTCTCCTATTAAGTAAATTATTTGCGCGTGTCTCCGTAAGACCCATTTAATACGAATAGCACCTGATGTTTTTGAAGGTGCGTATCGACGACCAATACGGGGCAATATTTCAAAACTAAAATTATATTTTAATGAAATAAATATTAAACGACTACTTCACACATAGATCTCTTTTTTTATAACCAAACAGTAAAATGCTTTTTTATAATTACAAAAGGTTGTCATCGTGACACTTTTCGCGGACGCGGGAAAATTGTTAGTAGTAGTAAAACAAATATGAATGAGATGTACATCAAGTAACGCTACCCGCATGCGCACTATTGTTTATTGTTGTGTAGCGTAGGAATATTTCCATTGAAGTGCGCGATTATGTTGGCGTGAGTTCGAGTCCTGCTTGAACCGTGTATCGAAAAAAATGGCATTGTATATATTTGTCTTAGCGATTTCATCAGTATATTATTGCTACTAGAAAATATATTCGTGAAAAATGAGAATATGTGTTGTTTTACTACTTGTCTATATACTGAGAAATACCATCGATAGTCCCCTTTAATATTTTGATATTTCTACATGTATAACATGATACAATTGTATTGCTTTAATCAACAATGTCCGGAATATAATGATGTATATTTCTGTGATTATGTAATCTACATATTTCATAAATGCGCTTAGAAGGATAAAATGCTAAAACAATTTGAGTTACTTATAAAATCGTCTTAATTGTACCCTGTATCAAAGTCCTGCAAATGGCCCATTTCCTGAGATGTTTCGAGCACGTTACACACGTCGCCATATGGCCGCATGGAAGAAACACAACACACGCATCCTTCTCCATACATATCTTACACATAACTTGCGATTTGAGTTGTTCGTTTTCTTGTCTAAGATTTTCCATATTCAAATGTGTTACATTCCCTTTGTCGAACGTCTACGTCACCATAGCCCTTCGACCTTCCACGTGGCCTGCGCACGCGTTCTGTTCTGTCGATCGTTTGTCTACAGTGTTTTCTTCTGTTGAGACATCCCCATTACCTGCCTCTTCAGTTCCGTGTATTGGAACATTGTCCGTGTCAATTCCATTAACGAAGCGACACAATGGTGACAAACGCCTGTGTTTATCACTAATATCTTCATTCCATGAACTTGGTCGGTATTTCACATCACATTCAAAGCATACAACTTCGGTTCCTTGTCCTTTATAGTATAATCCATTCTTCGCTAAACGCAGACAACTTACATTTGTCTCGGAGGGAAACGTTTCGAATGATCTTAATCTAGCCCATTCAATGTCCATTAACTGGTCTGTACTGGTTGCTAACAATCTTCTTAAAAAGTCGTTCATGTTAGGTTCTTCTAGGAAGACACTTTATTTTGTTAAAATATTCCATAGCTGGTTTATTGTAATACGGCATATATACCAGTGTACGATGAAAATAAAAATAAGTTGTGTTCAAGGGAATTCTACTGTATAAGGAAGTTCTATATCATTTGTCAAAATATCATGCACATACTTCCTTGTTAATATATTCACCAGGAACCTATTATCAATACGTCACGAAACAGATATTTAAATAGTTCGGTTGCAGTTTGTACAGTCATTAATTTAGTACAAAACATGTCTATTAGTCGTTGGGGTATTTTATTAATATTCATTTTTGTAACTTAAAAATTCCCCAAGACATTCTGCATAAAATTGGTAGTTTACTATTTTCGGTGATCAGCTGGCTTTCAGATTTAATCAGGCAATGTGATTGTGTGTAATAATTGGTGCAATTTACATGGTGTGTGTGATTTCAAACATTAACATGTAAAACAATAGAAAACACTTTTGTACCTGAAATTAAATTCTCCACATTATTATAGAACGTATCATTAACAGTATATATGAGCCGCGTGGTGGGAAAATCGGACCTAATGCATGTGCGTAAAGTGTCGTCCCGGATTAGCATGTGCAGTCCGCACAGGCTAATACAGGACGGCACTTTCCGCCTACAGTGGATTTATGTTTAGAAGACACTTCCTTGAAGCAGAAAATACCATACAAGCGGAAAGTGCCGTCCCGGATTAGGCTGCGCGGACTGCACAGGCTAATCCTGGACGACACTTTACGCACATGCATTAAGACCGGTTTTCTCACGACGCGACTCAAATTTTCTACCATATTCCTTATATGGACACAGTATTAACATAAATATTTATAAAAAAAACCAATGGCGTTATAATTAATTGACGATTTATATTACATTGTTAATTCAATATAAGATTAATAATACTCCAGAAACATCACCAGAAGATAAAACCCGTTATTAACATCCGCAGGTCCTTCATTTGAAGCAAGTGTTAGACTGCATAAAGATTGCAAAAAGCACAGCCTCCTTTACACATTATTACACATCTTTACATTAAATAATCATTTCAAACATATCGAGTTGTCTGGTTATTGTATCATATTTATTGAGTCTGCCAGGTTGCAAACGAATCAGTTTTTTAAGATGGACTACATTCTTGGGCGGATAGTGGTGATGGAATTTGTCGCAGTTTGTGCATGTGTTGTTCGGAAGTTAGTTGGATTTTCGTTTTGGTACTTGACTGTGTTTGACGTTGGATTTTAGTATTGATCATTTGGTTGGATGCCTCCGATTTTATGCAAACAGTTGCAAAATATCTGACCTTCGAACATCGATGAAGCGCCGAAAATAGCTTTTACATTTTTTAATACTCGTATGCAGTTAAATATATTGGCTTTACGAATAAATCTGTAATAGCAAAGCATGAATGTAACAAACATGTTATTTTCTTATTTTATTAATTTTAACAAACAACGGTTGGTGAATAATTTATATAATAAGCATGTAATTAAAAGAAAGCGAAACAATTAGTCGCTAGGGTGGAGCTTATTTTTGAACTTTTGAAATATGATCCTCTTACCCTCTCATTTTGTTCCTATATATAAAAATAAACATTTGGCAAAATATGAGCACAAATGAACAATATTTAGGGGTAGCTCAATGATTATGAAGTTTCTGATATTGGGCCCCAAAGCTGCAGCGGTACAGCCTACTTATTATTTTGGCATATTACCTGTAGATTAATTCTCTTAATAAATTAAGAACCCAAATTTAACTACCCGGTACTAAGTAAAGTGACATTTTTTCCAATCATCATATTCACAACACAACATTCAATAATTGTTGTTAAAGACAATGCAAAATGTCAACAACTTCGTATTCAGACAAGTCATGTTGGACTGACTATGCTGACTAGGCAACATTGTAAAAGCAGTTCTGCTTTGATATTTTGGCCTGGCATTACACATACCATTACCGCTCTCTGTTTCAGATGTAATCACTGCAACCGCAGTGCTCCGTCAAACCCCAGTCTCCACCTATCGCCTTGGAATATCCATTTCAGTGTCTGTGTGATGAAATTACTTTTAGTTTACCTACAAAGGACACACTTATCTAGTGGTTGTTGATCGTTACTTTAGCTGGCCTATTGTGTCAAGATCATATCAAGGTGCTACCGGGCTCATCTCCTGCCTAGACCGATCTTTGTTACATACAGAATACCTGATGAGCTTGTTTCCGATGGCGGTCCTCAGTTCAATGCTACTGTCCTGAAAGATTGGGGTGTTCATCAGTGGTCTTATGTGGCTTTCCTCCATAGTAATTGTCGAGTTTCCTCCATAGTAATTGTCGAGGCGAGGTTGGTATGAGGACTGTATAGCGCCTTCTAATGGACAATAGCAGTGACTCAAGTGAGTCATTGACAACGACAAATTTCAACATGCAATGCTGCAGTATCGCAACATACTGATCTGGACACAAAACTCTCCCCACCTTTGTGTATATTTGGCAGACTTATCAGGGATTTTATACCCATTCGACCTGGTAAGTATAAACCTCATGAGTCGTGGCATTCAACATCAATGGCAAGAGAAGAGGCTCTTCAGAACAGACACATGCAATGCGCGAAGGTACTGTCTCAGCATACAAAACGTTGTTATTGAGATATGCCAATATGACCAATATGTTATTAGAGTTGATGGTTCAAGACGTGTAACCCTGCGTAACCGAATATTTCTACGTTAATACATCCCAGAGTATGTAGATTGTCCAGACTGACGGTTGATGCCGACTTCACAGGTCTATGCCTATCAAACTAGAGGCTCCTACTCCAACTTGTAGGCCTAAAACACTGACACTGCACTTTACCGTCTGTTACGAGAACACCTAGGCAGCCTGAGCCTATACAGGCACCCGTCACTACACGTGGCACATCCGGGCTGATCACAAACCAGAACATCTTACATCAGTTGACCTATGACTCCCCAAATCAGTCGGGCTACCACCTGGGGGATGTAGTATCCCTGTTTCTGATTTACCTTCCACCCCTAGACGATCAATCAGGGTAAGGCGTGCTTCTACATGGCAAAACGACTACGAGATGGAATTGTCTGAATGTTTGCCATAATGCTATGCTGTGCTTGTTGATACTGTGTTGTCTCCTTTCTCTGATATAATTGCATTTAAAAATTTGAGTTATTTTACCCGAACAGGAGTTATTATATGTATAACATAGTAAATGAAAATTATGTGAAATAATGAGACTACTGTGTATTCACTTTACTTGCACATATTTACTTGTAATATTTATGACAGTGCTTGATAATTGTCAGAACACTATTACTGTGTTAAAAATAAATACTGTATTGTTTAAAATTAATTAAGAGAGATACTCGTAAAAATCGTGTAATTTGCTTAATTTTTATAACTTTGGTAATCTTTGAGGCACTTGAGCTACCCCTAAACATAGGAATTTATTGTTCAAACTTGGCATAGAGTGTTTTTATATCATAAGGAACATATTTGGGGGGTAAGACTTTGAAAAAAATGATTTTGAATTTTTTTGATGTTTTAAGCTCCACCCTGTTAGTCGCGCATCGTTTGTTACTCCAACAGCAATGTTTTAGAAAGGCGAACTAAAATGTCTTCAAAGTTCAAATAAATCATTATGTTCAATGTTTAAATAAACTAAATAACTGTTAGATTTACATGTTATCCAAATCCAGCAATATTTCCTTGATAAGTCGCTTTAAGAAACCATTCATTTCATATCACAAATATAACACGGTTAGCCGTGCTTAAACGTTCACATTTTAAGAGTCGCTTATTTGCATCCTCAATTGTATACAGTTCCAATACTCTCATGTTGAATATACCGAATGCACTCCTTTTATGAAAGTCGAATTCCCCTATCAACCATGTTTTACAACTAAGATGTAGACCGGATCTTTCTATCGTATTTGTCACTATTATAAGTGTGTTTGTTGTCGCAATTAATTGGGATTCCATTCAACATTTTTTATGATACACAAATAGAAACGCTGTTCAGTTTTATTCAAACAGGAGTAGTCTACCTTACTTTTAAAGTATTAACACTTATGCTACAGAACGTGAAGCGTATGTAGTATGAATTGCGTACATAACTTTGATTTTAGAAAATAAAATGTGTAAATCTGTTAAAGAAATGTTGCCATGTTCACTTTTTTCTGAACTAACTGGCTTGTGATAAATTGGAAAACTACCAACAGCAACAAACCTAGAATGAATTTCAGTCAAATTAAGGTAACAAACAATATGGAAAAATAGTATTTTGGTAAGATCATACAGTGTTTTTAGTGTTTGGTATCTAACTTTGGTGTTGGAATATATATCACGTTCACTTTCTTCTTAACTTACTGGCTTGTGGCCGATATTATATTATAATGTCCAAGATGGTACTGAAATAAGCGAATACAATGAATTTTGTATATAATATATAGCATTGGATTACAGTTAATTTAAAAAAAAAACTAACGTGGTATGAGAAAAGTTGGGTTAAAGACAAACATTGTCATTTGACCGGCTAGTCATGAATTTAACATATTTAAGTAATTGGTACAGTAATGATTACATATATTATAATTCATCGAAACGTGTATTTTTCTACATCATGCACTAATTTCGTTGCACTAAGACATGGAATCTCTGAAAATTTTACTATTACAAACACAACAAAATGTATTGCTGCCAACACTGGCAAAGAAACCCACGATAAACCAACAGCTAAAAATGACAGGATGAAAAATGAAAATAAATAGTGAAATCAATTATCCATCAATAAAAGAAGCTGCAATCAAATATGTATAAATATAATAGTAATTTGTTAATACATTATATAGTAAATCAACATCTCTGAAAGTACAAAAAGTGCCTGTTAATCGTTTATAAATGTTCATAGTTATGCATTTTCATTATAACACTCGATAACTAGTTCGTTGCTTGGATGTAATGTCGAAGTATCCAAGAACAATCAGGAACTAGTTGCGCATGAGTAGTCCAAAGATCAAAGTCTCACCGTACGACGGTCACTTCACAGCGACAGTGGAGACATCGCACTTAGTCAACCGTATCTACAACAACAAATCATAGGGAAGGAGCTTAGTGCGCATACGCGCGCAAGTAAAAAAATATCTATCTACTATTTAGTTTATTGTACTTAAAAAAATATTTTAGAGAAAATCCTAGACCATTTCCATGCTACAAGAAAGAAAGAAAGACACAAAATCGACCGTGTATCTAGCTTGCTTCAAATGCTACATACTAGCTGATGAATAAATAAAGTGTGCCTTCATACCTATATAATTACAATTTCCTGTGTTTTCATCATTTTACAGTGTTTTGATTGGCTGAAATGCATCATGCGACAGGCTTTTAATTTTCGATGAAGCCGGTTGCCTCTATTAATATTTATGAGGGACTACTTTTTATTGTTGTTTACATGCAGTGCTGTCACACACAAAAAACACACAAATAGAAATACTGTAACAGATTTATTCACATTTATACATGGCATTGTCAAAAAAAGAATTAATAATAAATAAATTAATTAATTAATAACAAAGAATAAACATGTAAAATGTATGTTGTTTATTTCTTTTTGCCTATGTGATGAGCATTACGCATGAAAGAAAAGAAATAACATCGAGAGAAAATTCAACACAAACATAAAAAAATACTTCTTGGATAAAAATAAAGGGGGTATGTACGATTTCAATATGAACATTTCGTTTTCTCATAATTTGAACAACACAAATGAGAGAACGACTATAATGAAGGGAAGTTAAAACAAAAAGAAATAAACAGATATTTGTACCATACTTCATATGTTGTTTTTTTTAATGAATTTCATGATAACGACAAATTTATTCCTTGTGCTGTGGCGCTACGACACCTTTAATCGTTTTTGTGAGAGAAAAAATACGTGTCCATGATGTATAGAGAGAACAATCTGCACAGAACTTAAGTCAACACGCAACAAATATTGGGGATTTCCCAAAATTGTACATGTCTGATGCACGTGAATGAGTTTTCGACTGGAAGACGAAAAGTATTTTAAAGTAGTTCGAGGATTTTTAAATATTCGTTCTTCTGAACTTTTATTCTAGTTTGTTATTTATCAGTGTTTTATAGGTTTTATTTTACTTTCATATTTGTCTATGAAAATTTGATGAGATCGTACATACCCTCTTTAATATTTATATTTAAATTTATATTTATCAAAAGAGGAAAACAAATGAAATTTAACAAACACAAACGTAAAATACGCAAGTTTACAGATTAAGGCAAAGTACAGTCTAGACACTAGAGGTTTCAGTCAAACAACAGACATCCAGTTGAACAAACGTCTCACATTTTTTTGCAATGAAGCCACCGGAAAACCAAGCAAGCATGGTATGCAGTCATCCCATGGAGCTTGCAAACGAATACCACAAGAACGCCTCAAAAATTGTGCGAGCTCCGTCCAATTGTCACTTCTGAGAGCTGAATGTCCCATTTATCATTGTAAAAATCCCATTATCAAGTACGCAAATGACTCGCCAGCTGCAAAGCTCAAAACACTCCTCGAAGTAGGCTCACGTTGGTCAATTAAGCACAAGCCAAGGATGATTTGCACAAAATTCACCTGTTCATTTTCTCGAACATTTATCCATTCACATTGCACGCCAGGGCGAAGAATATCGTGTACATCCAGTTTATGGCGAATCGTTATAAAACACAGTGGCGAATCGTTAGCACCCTCTGGCGAATCGTCATTAAACTGTGGCGAATCGTTAGCATATGTGTCGAATAGTTATTGTGGTGAATCGTTACTAATTTTATCACTCGGGGCCAGGAGTTTCATCAGCAGCTGAAACAAAAGATAACAAAAAAGAAAGAATTGTCATTTACTAGTAGCTTTGACTAAAACAATTAAAATGTTCTTCATGTTCATAGTTCTATGCAAATAAGATGCAACAGAATTGACCTTTCCAATTTATGTCACACAGGTACAGAAACTGTACAGTAGATATTTTCGGCCGATGACACACAATTCCATAGATTTGATATTTTGATCAGTAGTAAAATAATTAAAGTTGTTTACCTTTTTGTCGTCTTGATTTTATATCCACACTGTTAGTTATATTTTGCCAAATTTCATACACAGAACGTTTTAACACGACATGCAAAAAAATGTGGTGTTGAAGTATTTGCTCAACACACGGTTTTAAAATGCATGCCATAATGGGTGTAAACATTGACTAACATCGAGGGCCTAACGGGTCGTTTTAAGAAATAAATAAAACATACATATGAAACATTGCGTTTCAAATGTGAAAATAACCATTAATTATTTTAAATATATTTAAATATATTTTACGCCTAAAGTACGGTTCCATCCACACATGTATACGGGGGTTTTCAAAATTGCAACTTTCTGAAAACAACTTTCTACTCGTTTAGCCATCAGTCGTAAATCTAAACTGGAACGCGTTTCAATATTTCCGTCTACATGTATATTATGGATACAAAACACCTTGTTCAAAATTGCTCTTACGAAAAAATAACCAAAACAAAAGTAAATCGAAAGTAAATTTTATCAATAGAGCTACTGTATTATTTAAGATACCGCTGTGTTGCGACATGTGCACAACGCTACTGCAGTGCAAACGGCGGAGCCTACGAATCATACTTCAATGTATTGATCCCAAATTAGTTTACTCTTTTAAGGTGAAAATTTAAAGTGTACATACAGTTGTAATTATAATTGTAATTATAAGCATTGAAACGCTATTTCGGCGCTTCATCGATGTATGAAGGTCAGTTAGTTTTTTGGTAACTAATTTGTACATAAAGCCTTCGGCTTTATGCAAATTAGATAACAAACAACTGACCTTCATACATTGATGAAGCGCCGAAAAGAGAGTTTCAATTCTTAAACAGAAGAAACCAGCCTCCAGCCTCTGAAAGAGTCCGAGCACGTGTGACGGACTGTTGGAAAACCATTATGTAATGTGTATCGGAATACCAGACCGATGTCTATGACGATAGGTCGATAAATCCACTGATTCATCGTACAGAACGCCACCGGAAGTAGGACCTAAGGTGAAGGAAAACTGGTGAATGGGACTGTTACTTATATAAGCTCTGTGGGTAGCAGCTGAAGTAATAAATGTAGTTGTATTAGTAAAGCTGATATTTTAATTAATATCTTAGATGGGTATTAAATACCTAATTCTTAAGTTTATAAATGTATTTACAAATACCTTTCAAGAAAATACACCAAATTATATCCGAACATCATCCTCTAGTTTGAAAGAGCGGCACTAAAATATTATCGCCGGGCCTAAAATATTGACATGGAACATAGCTGCGCACATATTTTATTAATTAATATTAATTTTGTGATACATTCTTATCTATAATAATCCTAATTTTGTATCATATTTTAGCATTTTACATTATAATACCATGACCATTTTCCAGCACTCTTCAAACATTACGTCCGTTATATAGTATAACAAAGGTATGTACATACATGTGTTTCCTCACTCGACATAGCGTGGGTTGTATTTTACAGCTCCCAAAGGAAGGTTGCTATTGCCCCACGACCAGTGAAGTAGAGTCCGTTGCTGGCCAATTTTATTCTGCTCACACACACGTATAGTGGGTACGTCATAAAAGAAATAAATCTATAGATTTCGAAGCACATTTCTAAATCATCCTCATTTCTGGCAGCAACCGGCCATGCCATTGTTGCTGTTCTTAAGTTCGATTTTTAAATCAACATTTTTCGTTTTCTCCTACAATTAATTTTACATGTCTGTCTACTGTAATGTATAACGTATTAAATAACACCACAAATGTATCATGAAATTATCAGATTTCTTTATTTTGCTTTAATGCCAAGTTTGTTATGTATGTAATGCATTACTGTAAAAGAACTGGCTTTTTTCCATTTGCATCACAAAACTACTTTAATAAACTTGTTCAATTGAATAATTTAAAGCTGATGCCACACGTGTATGAATTATCAAAACGTTCGAATGTCTTATGCCAGTCCAATGTGATTTTAGTTTAAGCACTTTTACAACCATGCTATTCGATTTAGTTATGTACGTCCGAGGTTTGTGATGATTGTCTATTGTATTTGTTGTTGTTGTAGTAGCAGAAATAGCAGCAGTACGGGAGTACGGGTTGTAGTTGTAGGGGTTTCAGTAGTAGAAGTAATAGAAGCAGAAGTAATAGTAGTAGTAGTAGTAGTAGTAGAATTAGTAGTAGTAGTAGTAGTAGTAGTAGTATCAGTAGTAGTAGTAGTAGAAGTGGCCTTTGTAGTAGTAGAAGGAGCGGTAGTAGTAGCAGAAGTAGAAGAAGTAGGAGTTGTAGTAGTAGAAGAAGTTGTAATAGTAGTACTAGTATCAGTAGTAGTAGTCGTAGTAAAAGTAGTAGTAATTGATGTTGTTGTTGTTGCTGTTGCTGTTGTTGTAGTAGTTGTAGTAGCAGTAGTAGTAGCAGAAGTAGCAGTAGTAGCGGTTGTATTGGTAGGCGTTGTAGTAGTAGAAGTAGTTGAAGTAGTATTAGTCATGTATTGATGTGCCTGCCCGCCAAGACTACTCACATAACACAACTCTTAGACGTTGCCGTTTACCGAAAAATGAAAATTGAAACAGCAAATAAGATCAGGCAAGCAAACATGATAACATCTGACCTTTGGATTTCTAAAAAAAACAAGTAAACGCTGTTTTCAATGTCATTTTTGAGAAATGTTTCTCAAAGGATTGCATCACAGAGGGCTTTAGAAAGTGTGGGATCTTTCCCTTCAACCCAAATGCAATTGATAAAACTCTGCTGCTACGCTCTTGTACTGATGTCGATCCAAACTATATTGATCTCAGGGCCACTGCATCAGAGACGCAACAAGATCATGAAGTACACCTTGATACCCCTGACGCCGCAATTCAACTTGAAGGATCATTCTCTGATTGCGCAAAGGCTGTGCACGAAATTATTTCTTTAAATAAAGCAAAGTCCAAGTACATATTGCGGCCGTTAGAAGAACCAATTGTACGTAATCGTCGCACCGGACCTCAGCATACGTGCGCCATACTTTTCAAGATTGAGGACTCTGATGTGTCTGTGGTGACCACGAAGGCTCAGACGCATGATAGCATCTATATCAAAGTCATGGATTTAAAATCTTAAATATGACGTCGAAACGTTTTGGTGTAAACTTTATTTCACATGACTCAGTTGTAAATCACCAAAATATATGTTTATTTGACAAAAGTTTGAATAGTTTTGTTTTGCCTAACTTGACAAATGTAAAAAGTGTTTTGATCCGAAACGAGTTGATTGACTTGATAAATATTGTGTTTCATTACAATTATGTATGTTGTAAAGGTAAACAACATGTAATTATTTCGTTTTGTGAATTCCACTTTCCTAGAAAATCGTTATTTTAGGGTTTCATTTATTAAAACAATTTTTATTTTGTTCAAGAAGCGTTGTGATTTGATTGACTTGATAAATACCGTCTTTAATTGCAATTATGTATTATTGTATAGGTATACTATATGTAATTATTACGTTTTGTGAATTCCACATTGTTAGACATTTATTATTTTGGGGTTTCAATTGGTAAAACAATTATGAAAATGTTAAGAAAGCGTTGTTTATTTACAGTTTTAAAAAACTCAATGAAATGACGACTTTAGGGAGGCCTGACGACTTTCCGATAAGTTACTTGACGACTTGAAGGTTTATGAGACCAAAAGTCATCAAACCGACACTTACTTTAAACACCTCGCTATTCCATTGCAATAAAATATTATTCTGACTTCAAATTTATATTGTATGGTGCAGAAAGGCAGCCGTTAAAATACCAGACCATGCCGGGAACCATTGACACACATGAAAACGAGGTAAGTTGACACGTGTGCATAAGACTGACGACTTTATGTTATCGTATGTTATTATTTATATATGTCAAGCAATATTAAGTTCGACAACTGTTGCACGTTTCATGAAGTGAATCATACTCCTCGCATTAGTTACTTCCCCTATGCTGAATTCAAAAATCCATGTGAGCGGTTTATAAAGACATTGCAAATCATGTTATACCAGTTTGTATGGGGTATGAACGGTATTAGTGGAATAAAGAAGTCACAAGCACAATTTTTTCCTTGAAAAATATACAATATGGCTTCATGTAAAATAGGTATATATTTAAAGGCTTCGTTTTTAAACACAATCTGTTTCAGAAGTCCATGGCACTGTCTAGATGATAAGGTACTGTAGTAAAGTATCTTCTGTATATCTTTAGATCCTTCAGCGCTCGCATATTTAATACCATATATGATTACCAGACAAACCTATATATGAGATGAATGTTTTATTATAGCTGAAATGTTCAGCTGTAAAATACGTTCTATAAACGTAATTACCTATATTTATTTGAAATAGTGTTTGAAAGTGAAATTTGTGAGTTATTGAAGCGTAACTTTAATTTATATATCAATATCATAAACATTAGAACGAGTATATGCCATGACGTTCGATTAATATTAATCCGCATATGTGTTGTGCAATTGTTTAAACATCAATATAACAGCACCAGAGTTTAAACAATAATTATACGACATCATTGTGTAAATCGCTGTGATAATGGTTGTTTGTATCCGTGTTAAACGGTGTGGGATTCCATATAAGATAATTTTAGATAATTGAATATAAATAACTACGCAATTACTCGTGCACATTTTTATTCAAGCACGAGTAGTCTACCTTTCATCGATATAAATGCACAGGCTTATATTGTTAAGATCTATATAGTTGCATAGTTTATTAGTGAGTAGAAATTGTGCATGTTGGCTTATAAAAAGTCCAATAGTCACTGGATGATCTACATGATTTACATTACACGACCCAGTCATTTCTATCTAACATTTTACTTGCACACATTAATACGTTTTAATTATAAACACATCATGAAAATAGTATAATATGTAAATTGTATAACATTAATTTGAGTAATGTGTGTAATGCAACAATGACGACACACATGATTAAAAACATAACATGATATATGAGTTAGAAAACAAGAGGCACACGAGTGCCAATATCGCTCCACTGGAGTTAAATTAAGCAGTGTGAAAGGACCCTGATATGCTTTATAAGGCAAAAAGGCCCCGCTCTCTAGCGGCCTTGATTTTTTAACAAATCAAACTAATTCAGCTATTTTGGTAGAGGAACATTTCTGTGAAAATATTTCGGAATCCAAGCCTTGGTTCCTGACATGAAGATTTTCACAGTTTTAAATATATCCATATTAGGAAAAATGGCCCCGTCCTCTGGTGGCCAGGTTTGTTAATGGGTCGGACCAATTTGAGCAAACTTGGTAGAGGAGCACCCAAGGAACATTTCTGCAAATTTATTTCGAAATCAAACCAGTGGTTTCTGACGAGAAGAATTTCACAATTTTCAATATAGTTATATAAGCAAAATTGCCCCGCCCACTGGCGGCCATATTGTTTAAAGGAGCGGAACCAATTGAGCAACTTTGGTAAAGGACGACTAAGGATCATTTATTTGAAATCATTTAAAAATCCATATTGGGGTTTTGGAGAGTTCTTTTACAGATTGTTCTCTTTATAGCTCCGTCGGCCATCTTGTGCAGCGGACCGGAACCGTTTGAGCAACTTTGTAATAGACCGTTCCAGAATTTAGTCACTACATAATTATCTCCCCTGAAAATACTCTTCGTGTCCGCCATTACACTTCTGCGCAACAGCTGATCAACGATGCAGACTGTGTAGTTCAATTTCTAGTTCTGTCGTTTGACTTTTAAGTTATTTTACTGTGAGAATGCCTTAAGAACGAAGTGGTATACAGTGTGTTGTTGTGGTTTGTACTAACAACCAAAAGAGACTCTTCGAATCATAAAATGCAACACAAAGACTGTCCATGTTTGCGGCCATTCAAATTCCAAAAGACGAAGATATGCGAATGGCGTGAATCTAGGCAATTAATAAAAAGAACTTCAAACCATCGACCATATCGTTGGTATGTTTAATTTTCTGATTAAAAATGACTGTGTTAATTCACTAAAACAGTTTTAAATTTGAATTTGAACTGAAAGTCAAAGTGAGACCACAGATAAAAATAGTTTACCGGAATGACCCAAGAACAATTATTTATTTGAATACAGCCCATTTGATTGCAAGCAGGAACACATATTGTACAAATAGGGTTTATTTAAGTCTCTTTATGTTGTAATAAATACACATTTTGCAGAAAAAAAAATATTAACCTGTTTATAACACTATTTAAACATATAAAATTGCCATTTTTAGTTAATTTACTTTATGAGAAAATTGTTTCATTTAACCCTTGGTCACAACCCATTGCGGTGGTCGCAGACCACATGCCAAACGCACGATTTTGAGATCGCAATGCAAACGCATGCGTTTCGTAAGAACTTGTTGGATTTGTACGGGCATCGTGCGGCAAACTTACGTGTGACCTGCGTTCGCCGCACGACTGTCGCGCGTTGTCAGTGTTAGCAACCACAGCTGGGTTCGCGAATCGTGAGATTGACGTGCGTCTGTCCTACGGCGACCGTGCGTTAACTGAGCGACTGTGAATTACTGTTTATTTCGACGCACGACCAACGCAAGTTGTACGCACGGTTGCCGCAAGACAGCAATGGTATTTTTACAAAAACACGAATATCAATATTTTTTCATAAATATCCTGCATGAATTAGTGCCATTTACGACTTTTTAACTTGACATATATATCAGAAGATGCTATGATTAAACTTTCAAATTTGTTAAAAAAATAGTATTATTTATTAAAGTAGCAGTATGTAATACACGTGAAATAAAGAGATAATAAGGAAAATGTGCTAAAAGCATGCAAATAATTGCGGTTATTTATACGAAGCACATAGCGCCTTGCGGTCACCGTGCGATAACCGCATGTGTCTTGCGGCGAGCGTGAGTTGTCAGTTTATTTCTGTCGTCGCCATTGCGTTTATCGCAAGAAAGCCATAAGTGCTACGCATGGAAGTCGTGCGACGTCCGCAGCTGCACCTTGCGTGCTTGCGACAGACAATTTCGAACCAAAAAACTTAGAGTGCCCGTAGATTACTAGAAGCAAGATTTTACTTCAATATAACAGTATATAACAGTATATATTTTACATACAGGGTCTGTAATAGTTTCTGATTATATTTTAGGTATGGCCCTTGCATTTCCTCGATGGACGACCAACAAAGCAGAATCCTGTTCCAAATCTTATCATGGGATTTTCGCCGTTGACACCAGGAACCCCGTGAAGGAAACTACGCAACAGACGACCATTGGTACCAAAATTCAAGGAAAGTGTTATAGAGGACACCACACAGCAATTTTATACAGGCATGACTTTAATTGTGTTTTTGTCCCTTGTTAGTGCATTGACTGCATTTGGAAAAAAAGTTGCCGTACAAACTTAACGTTGGAGATCAAATTCTTGCAGTCCTTATTCCACTGCGTCTTGTATTGACTTTCCAGGACATTGCGAGAAGGTTTGGTGTTTCAAATCAACAAGCAAGTGCACTGTTTAAGACATGGATTACAATTATGGCAAACACTTTAAGTGATTGTTTATACTGGCTACCACGAGAAACTATAAGGAGAACATTGCCAGGATCATTTGTTGAAACTTATCCTCGCATAACTTGTATTATAGATAGCTCAGAAATTTTCATTCAGAGACCATATACACTGAAGGCCCGTGATCAGACATGGAGCACGTACAAGTCACACAATACTGCGAAATTTTTGGTTGCTATTGCACCAAACGGATTTATCATGTATGTATCCCCATTATTTGGTGGTAGAGCTAGTGGTAACGTTATAACCAAGCCTATTAGTTGTTTTGGATTATATACTGCCTGGTGACGAAGTAATGGCCGATCGAGGCTTCACAATTGGAGAAGAACTATGTGCGCGACGAGTTAAACTAAATATACCAGCAATCATGAAAGGAAGGTCTCAGCTTTTTACATGTATCTATCGAGTCCTAGAGGATAGCTTCTGTCAGAAATCACGTTGAACGTGAAATTATGAGGATGAAATCTTACAGAATAGTGAATACAACTTTGCAAATAAAATCTTTAATATCACAAAACCTTGACAAAGTGTTGAAAGTTGTAGCTTGCCTGTACAACATGCATGACTCTTTGATAAGGAAAGCAGACTATTTTGAGCAAACATGAACACTGTAGTACTAATATTATGGTTTGTTGTACAGCAACTTTTACTAGTGTGCACCTGTGTCTTTCAGTAACTTTGAAATGCTGTTAGTTTTCTAGACATACATGTTTTGTATTGACTTTCAAATTGGGGTTCTTATGAAACGTGTGTTTTATTTATTTTTACTTTCAATAAAATGTAAATAGTAGAAGTTTAATTTGCATTACACCTGAAAAGCAAAGCAAGATAACACAACTGTACAACATGTTAGATTAATATTTTAAACAGGACTGTACGTTACAATGTTTGCAATTATTGATCCTGCAATGTGGTTTAAATAATTCAAAAGGTATCTACACTATATATAATCATGTTATTACATGTATACACTTAACAAAAACATTGTTTGAAATAAAAAGTTAAAATTATTGTTCAGCATCACATAGTTTTTAACTTATTAATCTGATTAAAAGTATGTATAAATTATCAACACAATATATTGAAGTTGTATTTTCACTTAAGTCATGTTATTACATACATCTGTAAAAAGACACAAAAGTTCAACTGATTAACAATTTGACAGTGTCAAGGGCATTGTCTATGAAAGTATTAGTGTGTAAATAATATACAGGATAATTAAGTTGTATGAACACTATATACATGTTATATACATATATATAAAATAACATCCAATTACAACTGAAGTAAAATGTAGTGTCACCATTCTTGTCCATGAACATAGTTCCAACCACATACTTTTTAATATTATACTTGATATTCAAGTTGTATGTACACTTTATACATGTTATACATGTTATATACATTGTTAAATAACACCAGGGCATTTAATTTACACAATTGTGTCGCTGTCACTGACGTACAGTTAGTCCACTGGTTTCTCGAAACCAAGCACGTGCTATCGGTTCACACTTCTGCCCATGTCTTGTTGCAACTGATCCTTTGAATCTGTTGTATCAGTGGCTTGCGACAAACATGTTGTGGTCAGCACGGCTTGTTTTAGGAACTGAATGGACACGACTTGAGGTTATCCTAAATTTCCTGCAGTCCATCCACATATCGGAGTTCAGTGCTTCAGTCTGCTGCCGTATGGATTGGATCTTGTCATCATCAAAGCACACATTTCGTCTGTAACCGTCGTTGCAATGCCCGCATGGCAACGGTGGAGACACTGGTTAAGCACTGTCATTACTATGGCTGCCAAGACTGGTGTCAGTACTTTCAGTTCTGTCAACTGTTCTCTCCGGGGCATGTCATATTTTGTAAAGCATCGTCTGCTTACAGTCCCAGAGTTTTGTTTACGGATGATGACTCGACATGCTTTTGCAGATCGCTGTGGTCAAGAAACTGCTTAGTTTGAGGTAATGGTCCATCACCACTGGGCTGCTTTTCCTTCCATATTGGAAAGTCAAAATCATTGGGCTTCTTAAACTAAATATCTGACGGTTAATCGTGACTCAACATTTTTTATGCTTTTTTCCCCAAAACAACCTGCTCGTCAGTGCATGTTTTCCCACCAACACCATGTGTCCAAGCAAGGGTCACAGCATAAATGGCTGCGGATACATGGCTGCAGGTCCTTTCCTTCCAAGCGGTGCAATTACAGTGTCCTGTGAGAACCGTGGAGTCAGACGATACAGCTACTCATGACTCGCAGTCGTTCCTTCCAACACCGGGTTGACTAGGTGATATTGTCGTTTACCGAAGAACACACCGTTTGATTCTCATGAATAAATGTCACCCATCCAGCCATTTTGCACATAATTATACCCATTCAGGGCTCTGAAGGATTTCATCATTTTCCCGTCAAAGGCTTTCGACGCAATGAGGTTGTCCACCGGGTCTTCGTACGATACCTTAGGCCAGTTTTTGGTGTCATTCTTCCTCCACTTGTCATCATCAGGCGAGGGCAAATCTGAAACACAGAATGTTTATATAATAACCTTTGTTTGCAACACTGTGCATGTTTTCTAAGTTCAGGAATTAGGTTTATATACATAACAATATTTAAGTTTGATGAAAACTGAAGACAATAGCAGCCATGTAATTTTATGTATTAATACAGCCATATTTTTCAGTGTTGGGTACAATTAATGTCAAAACTGTGTAATTACTGAATGGATCCGTATTACTATGCCGATCATGAAGAAACTCTGGTGCAAATATCTATTAGCAAAATGGCACACTTATCAAGTGTAAGTACTCAACTATTAAAGTATCATTAGGCTTCAAAACTAAGGGACTGGCACGTTATACATGTACTTCATTGCTTGTGTGTTCATTTACTTACATGTATAGAAATATGGAAAAACACAAATGCATGTAAATAATATTACTTATACTAATATATTAATTGTACATTTAAGCAATACAATTTCGTAGTTCAAGCATTGAAATGAAAAACATCACATTATCCTCTAATGAATTACGTTCTGATTGTATAGACAATTAATAATATATTCAGAAATTTCAGAACAAAAATACAATTATTTTAATTTCTTGTCTTACTTACATGTGTTTCATCTACTTATTATCAGGACTCAAGCTGGTGCATCATATTTACGATCTGGTGACGGTTATTTATTTTATTTTGGTTCCGATTATCTTTCAGTACTGTAAGCATTCTCTTTTTGCTCGTATTGATAATTTTCCTTTGACAGTTGTTTTTTGGTTATACCTCGAAAAATACGTGACTTTCGGTTTCGATTTCTATCAATTTTCCATTATGTCAATATATTTATCTGTTTGCATCTCGTCAGAAGTATATATATGATACTTACATGTATAAAATAATGTGATTATATAGAAGAATGTACTCATATTGAACATATCATGTGTTCGACAAGAATCGGAACCAAACATGCATATTACGAACTGGGTAACGAAATTTTCCGACACTCACCGATATCGGCCGATCTTAGAAAAAAGCGGGAAATGATTAGATTTGTGCTACCTTAAACCAGAAGAAAAAATACAAACGATTCGTGAAGCCGCCATTTTGTAAATAATTTCCTCAGGTACAGTATCCTAAAATATATTAGATTTACCCTACAGTTGAGTTCAGTAAATGTATTATACGTACAAATTCATAAACCATGATCAACTAGCATCACAACTTACAGAGATTTTCTCCCAACATTTCAATACTTTTTAGTGATTAGATTGTCGATTTTTCCGATCGTAGACTTGCAGATTCGCAGAACTCCAGCAGTAGTGTAAGGGCGGACAGTCACAAGACCATCCAAGGAACATTTCCGTGAATTTACATCAAATTCGGCCTACCTGCTTCGGAGATGTAATTTAAAGGAAAAATATTACATGCGCACGGACGCACTCAAGCTCGACGGCCGAACCGTGGAGCTAAAACATCATATAATAATATAAGTGGTCGTGAACTCTAGTTTGATTTTTTGACGTATAAGGCATTTTTGGAATATTACTCATTTTCAGTCGTGCAAATGAACTAACAACCTAATTCACAAGCAATTAAGAAACAATTGTGAAAACGTGAATAGCAGTAGAATAATGACGCATCAGTCGACAAAAACAGACATTAACAAAAGTTACAATCAAATAGGCTGCAAAAGTCGTTTAGTATATAACATGATACATTTGACCACCGGTACTAACAGTACTTGTATAGTCTGTATAGCCTCAGTATAAATAACACATAAGACGTCATTCGTCGCTCAGTGCAAATGTCGAAGTACAAAAGGACAATCAGGATACTGCTGGGTATGCGCAGTCCATGGTTCGATGTCTCGTCCACGGGCGGCTACTTCACAGCACCAGTGGTAGCAACGCACGCGGCCCGGAGTACTTCAACACACAGATGTAAAGTAAATAGCTTTATATGCTCGTTTTAGATCCCGCGGAATTAAGCTCAAAATATATTATTATTTCGAGGGTTAAAAAGCATACGGTACTAGCTGCTATTGATATTAATGACAGTTAATACCTTCTGGTTTTCAACCATCAATATGAATATTGTTATACTCATTTCCTGACAGTAAGCCTGAAACTGTATGTGAACACATTTATAATATGTTTTCTTGCTAGATTTAGAAATTGTATCTGTATATATACGTGTAATGCATACCTGCGTAGAAGAAGCCTGCCACCGACAGTACCGAGCACTGGCCTGCACGTGTGACGAACTGTTGAAAAACGAGGCAAGCCGCACCTCTTGGTGTGCGAACAAATGGTGTTTCGGTCTGCCAGAAGGATGTCTGTGACGATAGGACGCCAAATCGACTGTTACGTCATAGTACACTGCTCCAGGAGTAGAAGATGGTAAACCGGTTGATGGAACTGTTACTGCTAAAATATTTTTTGAATGACGAGTATTTGCAGCAGAAGTCATTGTTGTTTCAGTAGTAG
This sequence comes from Congeria kusceri, assembly GCA_027627225.1. Taxonomy (NCBI): domain Eukaryota; kingdom Metazoa; phylum Mollusca; class Bivalvia; order Myida; family Dreissenidae; genus Congeria; species Congeria kusceri. The sequence goes on from CM051024.1 coordinate 20,040,785, forward strand.
TAGTTTAGAAGCAGTAGTATTGGTAGCAACAGCAGCATTAGCAGCGATAGTAGGTGTAATAGTATATTATTAGTAGTAGTAATGGAAGTAGAAGAAGTAGAAGTAGAAGCGGTGGCAGCTGTAGGAGTAATATTCATACTAACAGTAGTAGGATGTGGAAGAGGAGTTGTACTGAAAGAAGAAGTATTAGCATTATAAAACCCGTTTGGTTTTTACTATGTTTCAACTTGAGCAATATGTAGTATTATAAGTTATATCATTACATTATTAACTCATTATAATAAGTGTGTACATACATGTCATTCCTCTTTCCGCATAGCGTGTGTCGTGTCCCACAGCTCCCAAAGGACGGTTGCTACTGGCTGGCTAGTTAAAGGTTGTGGCCTTGGCTATTGTGCATAGGCACTTTACGCCCGTCTATACTAAGCGCAAACGCGCAGTCCGCCTCGTGCATGAAACTCCGCCTGCCAGTCATTGTGGTATCTATGGCAACAAAAACATCTAACGCGCCCTAACCAGTGTCGAAAAATCCATGTATGGCCAACTTTATCCCGCTCACAAACATGTTTAGTGGCAACGTCAAAAATGAAAGAAATATGTAGATTTCGAAGCATATTTCTAACTCATCTCTATTTCTTCGCGTAACGAGCAATGCCATAAATGCTTATTTTAAATCCTGTGTTTAACCAAACAACAATTAATTAATATATTAAGCAAAATCGCCGATGTTGATTTATATTGATTCATTGTATCAAGAAATTTGTAATACACAACGAAATAAATATCATGTTTTTTTGTGTTTTGTTTTTTAAATATTTTCACTAAGTTCTTACGTACAACTACTTAATTCGACTTTAACCATAATTGTTAAAGCTGTTACTGCACATGTTAAATCGACATATTGTTTTCCCAATGGGGGTTCATAATTTGAAAGAAGTGCTACCTGCAAAAAGAATAGTCCAGTTATATTTTTTCAACTTATAAGCTTATATTTATTATGTGAAAACACAGCTTGTTGATTACGCTTTATTTAGCTAATATGGTTGCTAAAAGCTGTAATTGCATGTTGTTTTGTGCTATAAATTGTTTTGAGCGTTTAAAACAACAGCTATCAAATATTTATATCCTTATTTCAATTATATACACAACTGTGGATATTCAGACTTATAACGATGGTTTGACCGGAATGGACGTTCAACGTAACGTATTTCTGTATAATTACTTTCGTATAATACTACTACTTTTTATCAATCACGATCCTCTGTTTACATTTTAAATACATGTTTTTTTATACACCCTTGTACCTGAAAGAGAAAGACTTTTGATTGCTTTCGGTAGTATTGGGGTGGTTAACATTATTTTTGTGAATTAAATTATGTTCTTTGGATAACTGTATCAAAATATATCACACAAAACAACTTATTCGAATAATATCGCCAAAATAATTTTACAAATCTAGTAAGTATTGATGAGTGGGCATTAGGCTCATTTTTAAAGCACGTACAGTTTGCATGGATCTCTTTAACGTGTTTATCATTTAACCTGTGTATCTATTTATAGCAAGCAGATTTATTCAAATAAACGGCAGTATTCTACATGTACATGATGCCTTTTAATCATAGTATTATTATTGGTAGTAGAAGAAGTAAAATAAATAGTAGTTGAAGCAGTAGCAACAGTAGTAGTAGTAGATTTGTGAATGTGTTTAGTATCCTAAAATAGACTGGATTTTCCACTACAGCTGAGTTCAGTAAACGTATTCTACGTACAAATTCATAAACCATGATCAACTAGAAACACAACTGACCGATATTTTCTCCCAACATTTTAATACTTTTTAGTGATTAAATTGTCGATTTTTCCGATCGCAGACTTGCAGACTCGCAGAACTCTAACAGTAGTGTAATGGGGGACAGTCACGTGACCGACAAAACTGCGGCGGTCAATTTATACTTCTGGAATGGTCTATATGACCATCCAAGCCACATGTTTGCGACATTTCATCAAATTCGCTACCTGCTTCGGAGGAGATGTCATTTAAATGAACAGTTAACACACGCACGGATACACGCAAGCACGACGGTCGAATCGCCAAGGCACAAGCTCGCTGGCCTTCGGCCAGTGGAGCTTAAACGTCATATAATATGAGTGGTTGTGAACTCTAGTTTGATTTTTTATATAAGGCATTTTTGGAACAATATAAATTTTCCTTCGTGCAAATGAGCTAACAATCTAATTTACTGGCAATTAAGAAACACTTATCAAAACGTGTATAACAGTTAAATGACGCATCAGTAGACACATATATACATTAATGAAAGTTACAATCAAATAGGCAGTAACAGACGTTTAGAATAACACATGATAAAATTGACAACCGGAACTGACAGTACTTGTATAGTCTGTATAGCCTGTGTATAAATAACACATGAGAAGTCATCTGTCGCTCAGTGCAAATGTCGCTCAGTGCAAATGTCGAAGTACAAAAGGACAATCAGGATACTGTTAGGCATGCCCAGTCCATGATTCGATGTCTCGTCCACGGGCGGTTACTTCACAGGACCAGTGGAAGCAACACACGCGGCCCGGAGTACCTTCAACACATAGATGTATAGTAAATAGCTTTATATGCTCATTTTAAGTCCCGCGAAATTAAGCACAAAATATATTATTATTCTGAGGGTTAAAACAATAAAGTACTATTTGCTATTGATATAAATGTCAGTTGATGCCTTCTGGTTTTCAACCATCAATATGTATATAATTTTACACATTTGATGTCAGTAAGCCTAAAAATTTATGTGAACAAATTTATATTATGTTTCCTTACTAGATTCCGATATTCTCTCAGCATATATAAATTTTATGCATACCTGCGTAGAAGAAGCCTGCCACCGAAAGTAACCGAGCACGAGCTTGCACCTGTGACGGAATGTTGAACAACGTTGCAAGCCGCACCTCTTGGTGTGCGAACAGTGGGTGTTTCGGTCTGCCAGAAGGATGTCTGTGACGATAGGTCGCCACATCGACTGTTACGTCATAGTACACTCCTCCAGAAGTTGAAGATGGTAAACCGGTTGATGGAACTGTTACTGCTAAAATATTTATTTTAATAAACGAGTAGTTGCAGCAGCAGTAGTATTTGTTTCAGTAGTAGTAGTTTAGAAGCAGTAGTAGAGGTAGCAACGGCAGCATTAGCAGCGGTAGTATGTGTAATAGTATATTAATAATAGTAGTAAGGGTAGTTGAAGAAGTAGAAGTAGAAGCGGTGGCATCTGTAGGAGTAATATTCATACTCACAGTAGTAGGATGAGGAAGAGGAGTTATAGAGGTAAAAGAAGTTTTAGCATTTTAAAAGTCGTTGTGCAGTATATATGTTTCTACTTACGCAATATCTAGTATTATAAGTTATTTTAAAAGCCGTTGTGCTGTATATATGTTTCTACTTACGCAATATCTAGTATAATAAGTTATATCATTACATTATTAGCTCATTATAATAAGTGTGTACATACATGTCATTCGTCCTTCCACATAGCTTGCGTCGTGTCCCACAGCTCCCAAAGGACGGTTGCTACTGGCTCCTTCAAGCTTGTGGCCTTGGAGATTGTGCATAGGCAGGTTACCCCTGTTGTACCAAGTATACACGCGCAGTCCGCCTCGTGGATGAAACTCTCAGCTTAAAACAGGACACCGTCCATCTGCCAGTCATTATGGTATCTATGGCTACAAAAAAATCGTACTGACATGCCGTACCCAGTGTAGAAAAATCGATGTCTGGCCAACTTTATCCCGCTCACACACATGTTTAGTGGAAACGTTAAATATGAAAGAAATTTGTAGATTTCGAAGCGCATTTCTAACTCATCATCAATTCGTGGCGCAACCGTCAATGCCATTAATGCTTTTTAGAAAGACAAATTGTAAGTCTTAAGTTTATAAATGTATTTACAAATACCTTTTAATAAAATACCACAAATTCTATCTGAATATAATCCTCTGGTTTATAATGTTTGCAAGGTCCGGCACTAAAATACTATCGTCAGGCTAGATAGAGTTATGTATGCCTAGAATATTGACCTGAAATATTGCTGCGCACATATTGTATTGATCAATAATAATTGTGTGATACATTCTTATCTAACTGATACTAATTTTATGTCGTATTTTAGCATTTACATTATCATACAATGACCATTTCCATCAGTCTTCAAACATTACGTTCGTTATATAGTGTAATACAATGGGTATACATACATGTTTTTCCTCCCTCGAGATTGCGTGAGTTGTGTCCCACAGCTCCCGAAGGAAGGTTGCTATTGGCTCCTAGACGGTTGTTACCTGGTTGATGATGCATAGGGACATTACGTCTGTCTGTACCGAGCATAAACGCCCAGTCCGCCTCGTGCATGAAATTCACTAGTTTAAACAAGACACCGTCCGTAAGCCAGTCTTTGTGGTATCTATGGCAACTAAAGCATCTTACTATCGCCCCACGACCAATGAAGAGGAGTCCGTTGCTGGCCAACTTTATTCCGCTCACACACACGTATAGTGGGTACGTCATAAAAGAAAGAAATCTACAGATTTCGAAGTACATTTCTAACTCATCCTAATTTATGGCAGAAACTGGCCATGACATTGTTGCGGTTCTTAAGCTCGATTTTTTATTCAACATTATTCGGTTTCTCCTACAATTAATTTTGCAACATGCCTGTCTACTGTAATTTATTAAGTATTATATAACACCACAATTGTATCATGAAGTTATCCGATTTATTAACTAGTATTTTCTTGATGCCAATGTCGACGTAGCACTCGGCAAATATTTATATGGGTTCGTTGAAGGACTGTAATAACACACACAACTATATATCAAAGATATATATATTTAATACGACGTTACTCGTATGGCGGTCAAGTGGCAAATGCCTAAATATAAACAATCATTATAAAAACAAGTATTTACGCATAGATATCAATTAGCATTAAACTAATAACACCATACGTTGCAATGAAATACAATTTACAGCAATACAAAAGTAATTAATAAGCTATCACTAACCTGTAATAACACACACAACTATATATCAAAGATATATATATTTAATACGACGTTACTCGTATGGCGGTCACGTGGCAATGCGCGGTCACTTCCACTTGTCACGTGAGCACAGCCGCAGTTATGTCATGCGTGACAGATTGTGGTGAAAACTAGTTAGACTTGTTAGTATAATAACGGTAAAGAAGTATAGAATGGAATTATAGTTGCTAGATAAAAGACAAATGTAAATTGCGCATTTGAATATATATTACGGGCAATAATAATTTGTTCAATCACTCTCTGACACCAAGTTTGTTATGTCTGTAGTGCATTACTGTAACAGAACTGGCTTTTTTCCATTTGCATTACAAAACAACTTTAAATAGATTTGTTCAATAGAATAATTTAAAGCTGATGCCACACGTGTATATATTATGAATATATGCAAATTCCTTATGCCAGTGCAATGTGTTTTTAGTTTATGCAGTTTTACAACCATGTTATGCGATTTAGTTATGTGCGTCCGAGGATGATGATGACTGTCTATTGTATTTGTTGCGGTTTAAAATTAATTTACCTTTGAATAACACATAATTAATACACATTAATATTAGAATTAAACGAAACCACGAGGATATATTTAAATTTAAAACTCCGTTGTCGCATTAAACATTGATCGATTTGGGAGTCCATATAATATATTTTTAGATACTAGTATATAAATAACTACGAAATGATGTGTACACCGTTTTATTCAAGCAAGAGTAGTCTTCCTTAAAGCCATCTAAAAAGCGCAGGTATATATTGTTGAGATCAATAGAGCTGGTGTGCCTATTTAATATATCAGTGTGTGAAACCCTAACCCTAAACCCTAACCCTAACCCTAACCCTAACCCTAACCCTAACCCTTTAATATATCAGTGTGTGAAATTTTGCATTTTGGTTTATCAAGAGTCCAGTAGTCGCTGGATGATCTACATGATTTACATTAATCATCAGAGCCCTTTCTATTTATCATTCGACAAATTATAATTTTAGTTTTAATTGTGAACAATGTAGGACAATTGTCCGACATGTAAATCTTTTTAAAATATTTGAGTTATGCGTGCAATACAACACTGACAACTAACGTGATTAAAAAATTACATTTATATGCTAAATTAGTTAGAAATCATATCGTAGTGTGAGTGGTCATGAATTCTAGAAGGATTTTTTTTTAGAACACATTTTTTCGGAATATTGTTAATTTTCCTTCGTGCAAAACAAAGTAGCGAACTAATTTACTAACAATAGTGAGCATTTGTCAAAAGATGAGTAACAGTTGAAGCAATAGAAGACAAATCGTCGACAAAAACAGACATTTATTAATAGAAGTTACAATCAAAGAGGTGTTTACAGACGGTTAAGTGTTAAAATATTAAAATATTACACAAACCGACCGCCATTACTAAACGCACATATATTGTCTGTATAGTCTGTGTATAAGGAACATAGCTACAGCGGAAACATTGCACGCAGTCCGGAGTTCCTTCAACACAAAGATGGATAGTAAGCAGCTTGAAGTACATCCAGCTCTATTTGTTAATATTTGCTTTATTATTTAAAATACGTTTTCTCGGTAATCGTAAAATTTCTGATCATAAATATCAAGTAGGTTTCGTTGATAAATTGAGAACGTTTTATCTGGATATAATATATATGGGAGAACCGGGCTTAATGCACGTGCATGAAGTGTCGTCCTGAATCAGCCTTTGCAGTCCGCATAGGCTGAACCTGGACGACACTTCCCGCCTACAGTGGATTTTTGTTTAGAAAACACTTCGTCAAACAAAAAATACCAAACAATCGGAAAGTGTCGTCCCGGATCAGCCCGTGCGGACTGCACTGTACGCACTTGTATTAAGCCACGACACGCCTCATATGTTTCTTGCCTACCTGCGTAGAACTAGCCTGCTTTCGAAAGTGCCCGTGAACGAACCTGTATCTGTGACGGGCTGTTGGAAAACGAGGCCAACCTTACCTCCTGGAATGCGTACACGGGATGTCTCGGTCTGACAGATGGATGTCTGTGACGATAGGTCGACAAATCGACTGTTATGTCAAAGTACACAATTCCGGAAGTGGAATAGGGCACACCGGCAGATGTGACTTTCAATTGATACAATTAAAAAAATTAATTAGCGCAGTATCAATAGTAGTGGTTGTATCAGTAGTAGTAGTTGCTCTATAGTAGTAGTTCTAGTAGTAGTAGAAGTATTTGTTGTATTAGCAGCAGCAGCAGCAGTTTTAGCTGTTACAGCCTCAGCAGCAGCAGTAGAAGTATTAGTACTAGTAGTTGTAGTTGTAGTAGTAGTAGTAGTAGCAGTAGTAGTAGTAGTAGTAGTAGTAGTAGTAGTAGTAGTAGTAATAGTAGTAGTAGTAATAGTAGTAGTAGTAGTAGTAGTTGTTGTTGTATTAGCAGCAGCAGCAGTATTAGCAGTAACAGCAGCAGCAGCAGCAGCAGCAGTAGTAGAAGTAGTAGTAGTAGTAGTAGTAGTAATAGTAGTAGTAGTAGTAGTAGTAGTAGTAGTAGCAGTAGTAGTAGTAGTAGTAGTAGTAGTAGTAGTAGTAGTAGCAGTAGTAGTAGTTGTGGTAGTTTTAGTAGTAGTAGTAGTAGTAGTAATAGAAGTAGTAGTATAGTAATGGTAGTAGTAGTAGTAGTGGTGGAAGTAGTAGTAGTAGTAGAAGTAATAGTAGTAGTAGTAGCAGCAGCAGCAGCAGTAGCAGTAGTAGTTGTAGCAGTAGAAGTAATAATAGTGTTCTAGTAGTACTAGTAGCAGTAGAAGTAGTAGTAATAGTTGTTGTTGCTGTTGTTAACTTAGTGTCAGTAGTCAAAGTGGTAGTAGTAGTGGTAGCAGGAGTGATCATAGTAGTTAAATAATTATTAAATTGTTTGCCTACATGCCATTCCTCTCGTAGCATCGTTTGTGTGGTATCCCGAAGCTCCCAAAGGATGGTGGCTATTGGTTTCTTGGCGGTCGTGATCTAGGTGACGATGCATTTACTTTTAGTGTTATAATAATAATAACAATAATAATAATAATAACAATAATAATAATAATAATAATGATAATTATATATAACCGACCAATATAGTGACTGCATGATCACTTCCTAATTGATATATTTAGCTTAAATTAATATAGAAACTTAAAAAGGTTGAATTATTTAAAGTTATCAATGTCAATAGTTACATTATCAAAACATTGTAATTTCTGTTATTCTAGTTTGTTTTGTCTGAATTTAAGTATGGAATTATTGTTTACGCGTATTAAAACAACTGTATATTTCTTCCTTTGTTTCATTAATTTCGGGCATAATGTTGACGTTTTGCTCCTACAGAACTTGTTTTTTGGACCAAAATATTAAGGCATGATTTTTCACCAATTGAAAGTAGGTCTTCTGTTATAAATTAACATGCATACTGTGAAATATCACTTCGAATATAACTTTAATGCTTTGTTATAAAAAAAACCAAAACATCTGAATTTCCGTTTGGATTTCATTATCGAAAATAAGCTACACTGTAAGTTATAATATATATGTTACGATTACCAAGATTATCTGTTTATTACACGAACCAACTCGGTATCGCTCGACAACGCTCGTTTTTTTCCGCACTAAGACACGGAAATTAATTAAGCCAAAATTCCCCCGCCTCAAATTTCAAATAATTGACCACATTTAACACCTCTCGAACCAGCAAAGAATGAATTTTCCAAAAGGTCAATGTGTTGTTGTTGATACATGCCGTGAGGATTTTTCTCCAGTACTTTTGTATTGTTCCAAATACAGTGTTAAATAATAATCTTTAACAGGAAATCATTAGTTTTCAACCAATTTTACAGGCATTTATTTAAATAAATATATTTCTTAATTAAATCATATTTATTTTTGTACATTTTGTATAATTATTATATTATGATATATACATAATTATAGATTTATGTCTTACATTACTTAACATACAGAGCTGTTTTCATTCATCTTTTGTACGCTTTATTGTGTTGTTGATGCTGCTGTTTTTAACGTTTTTTGTATACCGTCAGTTTGCTGAGGTAAATTAAATAACTTATTCTAACATCGATACTCAATAAGTTTTCTGCCCATAAACAACGCAACAATATATTCTGATTTTGAGCGGAGCATAGTAAAAAGTAGTTCCAATTACCATTGCATAAAATATATGTCAAATCATGTTAGAATCGAATTAATTATCATTGCAACAATGATAAAAACACATAACATTAATCAATAATTAAGGATCCGCCGTTAAAGAATTAAGAAAACATATATTATAAATACTATTTTAGTCATTAATTATAAACGATAAGCAATGGATTTGAAACAAGAAGGCCAAGATAGCCATATATCGCTCGCTTAATATATTATATTGTGGATTGTATAAATTTAATAGCGTGTTGAGATATATTGACAACGGGCAACATCTACAGATAAGAGCTATGTTGTTGTTTTTTCATAATAAAATATGTTGGAGGAATTTGGTAGTAATCAAATGCATGATTCCTTTAATTATTTGGAAATTGAATTAATGGTTTCTAACAATAAGTAGTTTAAAGTTGTCAATAAAACCAAATCAGGAACACGGTCCTGCCATGACAATTAAAATTTCCCTTTTCCTCTGTAACCAACTGATGGTCTAGTATTATTTTAACCGATGTTCCAACACTATAGCTTAATGAAGAATATTTTGTGTTATGTAACAGTTTTAAAAGACCATGATTTAATGATAAATGTAATCATCAGCTTCAGAAATACATATAAAGAGTGAATTTTAAAAGTAAAGTGATACTTTGTTGTGCATCAACATATTATATACATGCATATACAGCGTCTCGCCTAGGCAGATCGATTGTTGGCGCAAAAACAGTTCTTATTTTCTAATTCAAAACACCACGTAGCTGTTGCTGTAGGTTTATAATGAAACAGCGGTTGTTTTAGTCTGTTCATGGTGAGTTATGCTATGGTGTTACATTTTATTTACAGGTGAGTGTATCGTAATTAATTAGTGAGGTTCGGCATGCCTATAAACCGGTTTAAACCCTCAATGCTTTGCATTGACCATTCCAAGGCGGTGACCCCAGTTTTAATCATTTTTACGTGTACTGTTGTGTTGTTCGTTTTGTCCTGCATTGTAAAGGCAATTGGTCACTTGCCTTAAATTATTGTCTAGCGGCTATTAATAAGGGTTTCTCTCCTGGTGAAACCTCCTGAGTTTCATTATTCTTATATTTATGCTGACGATTCTGTTTTAAGCAGAATCTGCTAAAGAATTGCAGCTAGCACTAGATACTATGTCAGGGACTGTAGATTATGGGGCCTTCAAGTTCATACAAAAAAAACTAAAATAGTTTGTTTCTGGAAAAGCAAAAGGGGTTTAAGAAATATTCGAACTGCTCACTTAATTGATAACCGAATAACGAGATAGTAATTGCTGACTATTGTTCCGTATTAGGTGATGCATTTTCATACAATTATAGATTCTTTACAACACAAAAATATCTTGGCTAGAAAAGCGATGTTTTTAATTTATTACAAAAGCTATACAAGCTAGAAAACTGTTCCTACCTAAAGAACATGTTAATATTATTGATCGTTTACAATTAAATATTTATACCTTATACTGAACCTTAAATCTAGAACGCCTACCTGGATGGGTTTTGGTGAACTGTTGTTCCCCTTTTATTACAAATTAAAGGCATAGTAGTTACTTTTTGGAGTAAAAATTTAAATGCTAAACATGAGAAAAATTGTTAATTATTGTTTTATATGTCTTATTATAGATATGCTAATGAGAATATTTTTTGTCCATGGCCAAATATGTGATCGAGGCTGTAAATGATGTTTTCGAACGTAATTATTTTAGAGTAGATTCAAGGAAGTAAATTAATGATTGTTTTTATCAAAGTCCTAACATTGTACACATTTGAAAGCTGAAGAATACTGAGTACAAAACAAGTTTGTTGAAATTAGCTATATTTTGTAAAAATAGACTAATGTTGTTGTTTTGTTTAACTCCTTTTTAAGTTTAGTTGAAATCTGTACTATAAATTCTAGATACAAGTCATCTCATTTGCCAAAATATTATATATCGTTTTCCTTTAATTGTTTTAATGTTATTTTTGTCTCTTTTTTGTCAATAATTGATTTGCTATTATGTAGCATGCATATGTTTGTTAAAAATAATTGGTTTGTTCATCATGATGTTTATATGATGTCACATGCCCATATGGGCGTTTGCTATTAATAAAAGTTCAAAGTTTAAAGATAAAAGGGTCTGCATCGACAGAAAATATTAATTTTCATTGTTCGATAAAGAAAATAGTATGTGTCGATTTCGACGGTTTTGTTGTTAGTGGATAACGAAAGAGACCCGAAATAAATCTCTAAAATCAGACAGTTCATTTTTAACTTAAAAGGGACTGTCTGCTTTTTATAGATTTATTTCGAATGAAGTCCCTCCAGCCATATCTGAAATATAACCTTACCAAAACACTATAACATAGCCCAGACACCGACACTAACACCGCAGTATGCAGAATAGCTTGTATTTTGTTCGAAGTCAAGCTAAAATATTCACTAGTAGTACCCACTGACAATGATGGTGGTTAAGTTTATAAAATGTATGCATTATATATTGTGGTTTTATAGAACAGAACAGAACAAATGTTTTATTAAACTTAAGCATATTACAGCTCATCGTTATTTTACACAATAAAATCAAACAGACATGCGTGAAGACAAAAACACACAAAAATATCAACATATTTTATCAAAATACATAATCAATTACAATGAATTAGTGGTTTAATATTATATACTAGTAGGTAAGAGTAAATGTATTCCTATGTGTGTGTGCGCGCGTGTGTGTGTGTTTGTGTGTGTGTGTGTGTTCGTGAACACCCACAATTCGCTACACGACCTAGTTCACACACGTTAAAGTCACTACATTTTTAAAAGTCACTACATACACTCATGTTGTGAATTTTTATTTTGTTGAAAACAAAATATTTTCTGATGTTTTACCATAAAAACGTAAAATTAAAGAAAAAGTGATTTTCAGGTTTACATCGGACTTTTTGCACACACGGTTTATGATAAATTTCGCAGCGTTACACACTTTACTACTGCTGCAACTCGCGCATGCGTGATCTATAGATCTACGTCATTTCAACATATCAAGATGGCGCGATCGAGAGAAAAAGTAAGTAGGCACCTATTTCCCGTTTTATAATGGGCGTTTAACATTTGTATACACAACTATTATTTGAACAGGATAGCCAAGTTTATTATATACAGCCACTAGCAAATGTTTTTGGATGCTGTGCGCTTCAAAGTTGGAGTCTGAAACAACACTCGTCTGTCGAACTCGGCAAGTTGTCAGTTGACTCAATGACTTTGAAGGCAAATGATTTGAGCTGGCATCAACAAATAAAAAGTATTAAATCTAAGGCATGGTCACGTTTCAATATTATGAAACGGCTTCGCTATCGCCTCGATCGAAGGTCACTTGAAGTTATATACTTCTCCTTCATTCGGCCAATCTTAGAATATGCTGACATTGTATGGGACAAGTGTACGATGTATAAAAAATGACTTAGACAAAATCGAAACTGAGCCTGCCCGAATTGTATTTGGTTGTACCAGGCTAGTTTCCTCAAGGTTATTATATAATAAAGTCTGTTGGGAAACCCTCAGCACACGAAGGTCAAAACACAAACTCATTATGTTCTTTAAAATTGTCAAAGGTCTATGTTCCGAGTATCTATCTCAGTTGTAACCACAATCAGTACGTGAGCGATCCTCTCAAGATCCGTACGAAAGTCCTTCCATCTAGCTGGCACTCGGACTAGGACTTCTTTACATTAAAATGCCTTTCTGCCCTCTACAATTCAGGCTTTGAACTCTCTTCCTGAGGAAGCCAGGCTTGTTGATAACTTATCTGGATTAAAACAATTATTGACCTCGATAAACCTCGTGGCAATTATCTGTTCTATTACGGTAAACGCAGACAACAAATATTGCATACACGCTTGAGAACGGACTGTAGCTCTCTAAATAAGCATCTTTATGATAGAAACCTAGTTCCATCGCCACTTTGTCGATGTGGCCTAATAGAAAACAGCTTCCACTTTTTACTTGTTTGCCCACTGTACGAAACATTAAGACTTAAGCTAACAACAATTGTTGGAGAATATATAAATGTATCACTGCGCACACTTCTGTATGGGGATGATAATATTTCTCAAAGTGCTAATTATGCTATTTTGGATGCAGTCCATAATTTCATTGACGCTTCAGGCAGATTTGCATTAGTATGACTATCGGTTCCATACATATATTCTATTTCATGATTTGACTTCCAGTTCAAATCCCTATTAATACTTAAACACTATGCTTAACACATATTTCCAAGCTTGTTTAACATTATCATTATTTGTTATTGTATATTATATATGAAAAGACCGTCACAATATATGTAACTGTACTATGGAGGAAAGGAACCCTACTAGCATTGCTATCGTTCCAATCCTACAAACTTTTGTTGTGCATTTCTCTATGCAATTCTTATTCAAAATGTATATGTTTAAACCAAGGCACGATGACTGTTCGATATAAGCAATTCCAGAAAATATAGAATCTATGTTGTTTTTATCAAAATAATAAAGTTTAAGGTATAATAAAACTGCTGTAAAATGCATATACTATCATATTTGAAATTCTAAAGCATGGCTACATTTATACGATTGATAAAAATTTCCCCACCCGCAGTGTAAATACTCTACTGGTTAGAGAGTATTTGTCGGACAGTAGTAAAACCCGGACGTTTTTTAATATTCGCGTTTCGTAACCGCTTTTCTTATTTTAACAACGTAATCTAATATATGTTTATATGTTCAAGTACGATTCGTTTTTCTTCGAAAAAAGTGAGTTTATTTTTTGGTAACCCCCCCCCCCCCCCCACACACACACACAAATGTTTACGTTGATAGTCTGATACGCATGCAACTGTCGTCTGGGGAAGTAAATGACTTTCGCATGTGCGATAAAATCCTAATTTGGGGCCCAAACAGGGTTTGTGTTATTTTTCGCTGTCTGCTCATTATAGCAGACAAACTCTGGCAGAACATTATTTAACCCGTTACGACGTTAAGGACGTGCGTAATAGCTACATAGAAACGTAACGTCTAGTAAACTCTTTAAAACGTCATGCTTCCGTATTTGTTACAACGCCTTACTTATTCTCTCTAGTAATTATTTAATCATTGATAAAGTGGTTTTATTTTGATATAAATTACGCATCTGATTGTTTATTTGTTTTCTTAGATCTTATCTGTATATATTAAATAAAGTTATTAAGCATTTTTCTGTATATTTCACTGTTTAAAAAAAGAAACGTCCGGAAAATACTTCTGTCAACGTGAAAAAGACCTTGTTTTATGTACCCCTTTCAGGGCCTCTATTGTTGCGCATGCGCTCAAGTGAAACTTATTTTGTTTATATACACAACCGGGTAATCAACCCAGGATGCTACACACGAATGCTACACACGAATTTTCATCGTTGAGTTTGTTCGTGAATTACAACTGTCCCAAAATGATTGCATATTTCGTCCGACAAATAATCTCTCACCAGTATGGTTGAAAATCTTTGAAGGCTTATATTAAGTAAATCGAAACTATGAATGGATTATTCAGAACCCATTCATACCATTCCTGCTTTTGACCTCTTGATTAATTACAGTTATATTGCAAATTTATATTCTAGTTTGTTATAAAACATTAATTACCCAAAAACACAACATCACATAAACTCATTTTTCCCTTGGGCAATATGACTCAGGAACGAACAACTGACTGCGATTCAGATTATCCTAACAGTGCAATCGTGTTATCAGTGGGTTAAATAAGTTTTACTGTTTTCAAATATAATCATAATAAATTAGTAGTAAGTCCTTCATTTGTCATTCGATTTTTGTAATCTTTTTATCTCCTCTTAAATTGTTTTATACTCGTCCTTACATGCGGCTGTCTACTCTAGTCGGTATTGACTTTTGACAGTATAAAGTTCAAGTTGAAGTTAATGAATTATTTTCCTCAAATAGTAAATTAAATTCAGGGTTTACCATGACGCACACATCTTGTGTCATTGTCGCATTTTTCATTAAATGATCCTAAAAAAATCCCTTTGCCTCCGTATGGAAGCAATTTCCAGTTTCTAAAGAAATGCATCATATTTCATAGCATTGAATTGACCCATATATTTGGGTTCTAATTCATACTTAGAAGTTTGGTTTGACATGATTTTGACTTCCGAAAATCTACATCTAAAATTTATGTTAGATAAAAGTGTTCACACCTACTGACTATAATTACACAAAGAGTAGCTCTATATTGATACAGATGGAAAGCTGTCAAAATTAGCTTGATAGACACTGAATGTCCATGAATGTTTGGTATTGTTTTCTGTTTGCTTATTGTCGAACTTAAATGAAAATAAAATATGTAACGTTGTTGTCCTTAAAACATTGTTTTTTCGTGATAATTATTACTACCAGTTTTCTGAACTAAATAAAACGTCATTTCTGTCAAAAAATGCATGTAGTGAAACTGAAAGTATAAAATAGAAAAGCTCTCAATTAGGAGAAAATATCATTCAGTGAGTAAATGTGAGTGAAATTTTATTTTTTTAACTGATTCAGATAACTCACAGTTTTTCTGCACTTTGTTTGATGCTAGAATTTTTTAAGGTGAAAATCTGAAAGGACAGTTAAGTATTAATTACACCAGTCACTATATTTAGCAATGTGTACTACTATTAAATGTAGTTTGATGAAAACCCCCCAAAGTTTTAACATGTCCCCCCACAATTACAAGCATTGTCATTGTGACCCCCAATTTTTCGATTTCAAGGAAAACCATGAAATTATGCCCAAACCATTGTTTGATGAAAATTGCTCTGAATCAACTACATGTTTACAAAAATTCCTCTATCTTAGTCAAGTTTTGTCTGAATTTGGTCATTTTTTATCAAAATAAAGCTTACACTCTGGGATGAGAGGTTTAATGTTAAAATATGGGGAAAATACATACTTTTAAAGAAGATGAATGGGGCAAAATTTCGGCCCCAAATTCAGTCAAATGAGAGACCCAAATAAATCACACTCGTTCTCTAGCTATTTACTTGTATGTAACCGAAACATTCTCTTGAGTGTACCAATTGGGATACATTGACAGTATCTCTGTTGATTTACTTTTAGAATTGTCTGTGTTTATTGACTGGTAAGCCAGCTTACCCAGGAAAAGTGTGATACGGTTAACTGACCGCCGTGTTGCACTACTTTGTCTTTAACACTAAACATCTGAAGATATTTTGTTTTTAATTTTTTAGTTAATTTTATGTAGAAAATAAATTAATAATAAAAGACCCTCGCGGAGTTGTGAAGAAATATCCAAATATTTGCCTTGATTCACAATTCTGCCCTTGAAAAGTCCTTGAATTTGTGAGCAAAACGTGAGAGTATGAACCATGTACAGTACATAGTGTGCTAATTTCAGAATTGTGCATTCCACTTGTCAGAAAAGAAGGGAAGCACACTGTCTGTATCTTAAATTTACCATTAGTATTCCAAACGTTGTTGCGTGTCTTATTTTATGGTCAGTGTCGTCGGAATTTTTGGGAATTAGACAATGCAATGTTAGAATTTATTAGATGATATGGTGTATATAAAGTAATAATTTATATGAATCCTGTTAAATTTTAGGTCCAGAAATGATGATTTAGCAATGTATTCAAGAGGGAAAATGGATGTAATTATGAAGTACAGTGTACTTTGATCGCCTGAATTTTAATAATTATTTGGAATATGTCAACAAGTGTGTTTAAGTGTTTATTTACACATTTCCTACAATAATTTTTTGTGTGCCTCTTACTTCTCCTAGGGAGTATGGACACAATGTTTCAGTTGATTCATTTTTGCACTAATTCAAATACCCACAACGATTTTTTCCATTATTAAGACGGGTCCGGTTAACGGACCCATTCCCAATGACCCACAGACTCGTTCCCAAAATGCCCAGGACCCTTCCCAATTTAAAAAAAAGAAAAAACCCAATATAAACTAATTAAAATGGTAAATATTTTGTTTATTTCTCTCGATATTTTCCAAATCGGTCTGAAATGACGCTATGTCATTATGACTGGTTACTACTTGTTATCGATCTTAATACTGAGTTGTATACACAGTTTAATGCGAACGCAAATCCAGTCTGAAATTGTTCACACTTGTTATAATTGAAAACAATAACATAATTGCATCGATTATATTAACAATCAAATGTTTAAATCCCTAAAATGAGTCACAATAGCAAATCGTATAGAAAGCAATTTGTAAAGTTGGATTGAAAGGCAAGTAAATCACTAACGGAATGTGGCTTTTAGCCTGTCACGGTGTCAGAGCCGTCTTTAACAGACGTACTCTTAAACGGTAACTGGCCAACTTGTACCCAGGTTAACTCGTACTGAATTTACTAAATCATGACGAACCAAATCAGTATTTGCTAGATCATGGGGCCCTGTCATGTAGCAGCATCATTGAAGGTCAAAGTGAACATGGCTTTTTTCTATATATTTGAATGTTTTTTGTTTATATTGACATCTTCAATTTGTTTTTATTAGTTTTGATCAATTTAAATAGGTTTGAACAATTAAAAAGTGAATGTTTATGCTTTTAACGAAATTATTTTACTAATTGTGCTTTCACGAATCAATATTATCCAATTTGGTGATTTTACGACACGCAAATTCTCAATTTGAATGGTACCGGACCCGTTCCCAAAAGGGCCAAAAAAATCGCTGCCCCAGTAGTTAAAATTTCAAAATTATTCTAATTAAAACAGAGAAATATACAATGCAGTTCTTAATCAGAACTAGATACATGTTTTTATAGGAAGATATACATAGCTCGCCTAAGGGTAAGCTATTATGGTCAGTCATTGTCGGTCGTTGAGTCGTCTGTCCATCGTCTCAGGGCCGGGCGGGCTAGCTCCGTTGGTAGAGCGCTGGACTGTCAACCCAAGGATCATGGGTTTGATCCCCAGCCCAGCCACATAACTTGTGTGCTGATTGGTCGTGAAATAATTTCTATGGCCATTCTTCCCTACCTCTGATTAAAGTAGGGCAGTTGTCAAAAAAATAATAATACAATTTATCAAACATTTGCTGGTGATGATTACAGTAGCAATACATTTAAGATAAACCTAGCCTTGAATTTTGTACAAAACTTTGAACCATATTTCTAATGCCCCGGTCGAAATTAGAAACAGCCGCCGGATGGCACATAACATACATTATTTGTGGTTGTTCGTCATTTGTATAAACAATAAAACTTGTGTGTTAATTGCAAAACCAGATTAATTGCTTCTTTTATTTGTAGTATTGATGCAACAACCAGCACAATGTTGTGTCGGTATATTAACGATGCTAAAGTCGGCACTGCACAGAACAACGCTCAAATGAAACTAATTGTTTTGGACAACAATTCAAGAGACATCTCTATTGGAGAAGAAATACGGTTCGACTATGGAGTTGAAAATCTGCCATTGAGAGAGGTATGTGTATTTCAAAAGCACTTCAATACAATGTTTTTGGAGACAAAATGTGTTATATATCATAGAAATAATAAATGTACGCCATTGTTTGCTGGCAAATAACCCACAGACAGAAGTCTGGATGCATAGGAATTAAACCATGCATTTAAACAAATGTTTGTGTTATTCCACAACAAACTATGGCGTTGCGCTGCGTACATTTAAGAAAAAATGTCAAGCTTATGTCGTTTGCCTCTGCGTCAGCATCTGCGTTCGTTATGTTTTTCGGTTACGTTTTAAGTAATTCGTTTGATTTTCCACTTTCACCTGATTCTGTGTAGGTCAAATATCCCTGACTAACAGACACATTCTCATGCTTGAAATCTGTTTTTGAATCCAGACATGCACTTACCTTTACACAGACAGCATCCTATTCATCCGAACGTAACACTATAGATTTAAGACTATTCTTTGAGACCTTTTCCTCACTTGCAGAATTTTGTCCACATTTGTGGTCACCAAAGCTTTGTATCTTGATTATGTGCACTTTGGATCTTGTTACCCTCATGTTAATATTTTGTATATGTGCTGGGGTCTTCAAGTGTTTTAGCAAGCTACACTTATTTGCATAAGTATGGTTACAAATCCCACAATTGCGTTCGCTTCTACTCTGCTTTGCTTTAATCTTCATTGCTTTTCATAAATATTTGAGTGCCAAACAATAAAAACATTCATATATTCAAGAGTTGTTCATTATTTGGCTTCAGGTTCTGATATATAATGTCTCTCTTTACTGAAGTCAAAACTTTGGATAATGGATCTTTAGATTGGGGTACACTTCTTGGTAAAGTTGACAAGCCCGAATACTGAACCTCTGTATAGTCGGGAAACTTAATCTTATCTACTAAATCACAATGCAGGTGTTTTCATTCACCCAAGTACCGGCTGCATAACTTTCATGTGACTGCCACTGTTCATTATACCCCCACTACCAGTAGGTAGGAGGGGAGCTAGATAGGAATCACTTTGTCCCGTAAGTATGTCTGTCTGTCCCAAAACTTGTCCGGCCTTTAACTTCCCATGCATCGAAGGATTTCGAAATAACACAAATGTTCACCTATATGAGACGTGTCGCGCGCAAGAACCACATGGCTGCCTTCAAGGTCAAAATCAAACTTTGTGATCAAAGGTCAAAATTCAGCACTTTATTGTCAAAATAGGGCTTTTCCACTCTATTACTTGACCATGCATGAAAGAATTTCAGTATAACTTGGCACAAATGTTCACCTATATGAGACGGCGTGTAGCGCGCAAAAACCACATTTCTACCTTTAAGGTCAAGGTCATACCTTGAGGTGAAGTCAAAATACAGTACTTGATTGTCAAAATAGGGCATGTCTGTTCTATAACTTGACCATGCATTGAGTGATTTCGAAATAACTTGGTACAAATGTTCACCTATATGAGACGGTGTGTCGCCCGCAAGAACCACTACCTTTAAGGTAAAGGTCAAACTTTGAGGTCAAAGGTCAAAATTCTGCACTTTATTGTCAAAATAGGGCTTGTCCGCTCTATAACTTGGCCATGCATTAAAATATTGTATGTCTTAGTTATCGGGTGGACAAAAATTGTGGTTGCATGATAATGATTACAAACACGTAATGCGTAAAATTAAACAAATGTTTGTTTCAGGTAACATGCCAAAAATAATTAGGGTAGGTAATTCGGGAATTTTTTTTTTCTTTTGGCAAATGGTCAACTTGTTGATTTTAAAACTGAATAAGTAGATGGTATCAAAACAAAACACTTATTTATCCAAAAACACATTTAATGAATTAAAAAGCTAAATAAACAAAAAATCTATCGGACAAACCCAATGAAATGTTCTAGGGTCGGGGCATTTTTTAGAGTAGGTCGGGAATAACTGAAACAAACATATTGTTTTACGCCTAAGGTAAAACAAATCAAGGAAAACTTGCTCTTTTGCTACTAGTCTTTACTTAAGAAAAACTTCCAAAGCCTCAAAGTACACAGATTACATTTAAAAACCTATGCTGCAATTACATTTTTTACGAAGTGAAATTAAGTATATACTATATATTAACTTTATATAACATTTGCAATAATTTTTTGGAAAAACATGAAATAATGCCAATTTATTGTAATGTTAGTTGTTGTTGATTCTAGGGAAAGATCCCTGCAGCAGGGGGCAACCAAAAAGGTGCATTGTGCAGCACCCTGGTATTTTGCTCTGGATCTTTCCCTATGCTACAAAAAGTCTTAATATAATGATTTTATGTCAGCAGTTTATTTTTCAGTAACTTTGGTTGGTGGATTACTTTAGAACCCTCATCTTTTGAATGAGAAAAAAAAACAAAAACTTACTGAACCAGTATGACCATTTTAATGATGGTTGCAAGGCCACATTTAGAGGCAAAGCGGTATCGGGGAGCATCCATTGTTTCTACCGATATTCTTTTTTTGTAATTGATGTTGTTGCTTGCGTTTTTAGATGATTCTGATGACAATCCATTTGACTTATCTGAAAGTGAATCAGAATGCGACATTCAAGGTACTTCACTGTTTTGCACTGAAACTTGGTGCTCTGTGGACATAATTATATATATATTTGCTATATATATATATATATATATATATATATATATATATATATATTAAGTATAAGGATTATACTAAAACACCACATCTGGTTTTTGAAACAAAAATACAGAAAACTCACTACATGAGTCTAAAGAATTTAAAATACAGAAAACTCATTACATAAGTGTATTGAATTTAAAATACAGTACATAAAACTCACTACATATGTGTAACAGTGTATTTAATTAAAAATACAGAAAACTCACTACTTAGGTGTCAAGGGGTATATAATTTAAAGTACAGAAAACTCACTTCATAAGTGTATAGAATTTAAAATACAGAAAAATCACTACATAGGTGTATATAATTTAAAATACAGAAAAATCACTACATAGGTGTATAGAATTTATAATTGAATTTAAAATACACAAAACATTACTACCTAGGTGTATATAATTTGAAATACAGAAAACTCGCTACATATGTGTATACAATTTGAAATACAGAAAAATCTCAGATGTTGGTATTGATTTGAAATACAGAAATTTCACTGCATAAGTGTATAGAAAATTAAAATACTGAAAACTCCCGACATACCGGGTTTATATAAATTAAGTACAGAAAAATCACTACATGTGTGTTCATAAATCTAAAATACAGAAAATTCACTACATATGTGTAGAGCATTTAAAACGGAAAACATGGAGTATAGGAATGTTTTAAATTTTGAATTTATAAGGTTGCAAGATTTTAATTCTCAATAACAGAAAGGGACTTTCATTCAAACAAAATCTCCTAAACCGCCGCACGAAACTTCACAGAATGACCATTCCTTGGGAGTTACATTGTTTATTTTGTAGACTTAATTAACAAAATGACTAAACCTTTTCTAAAACTGTAACGCCTATGTCCTCATTCTCAGTTAAGGGATATAAAGCCATTCGGCCCTCTTGTTCGTTAAATTCAATGGTCGCAACCCCTATTATATGGATACCCTGCTATTTCATATTAGGACCACTAATCACAGATCGAAAATATGACCAAAAAAAACACATTCAAAATGACTCTTGTTATTCCGACCAGTGCCCTTTGTCTTTATCACTTTACATCATCAATTAATAATGTGTAGTTGAGATAACATACTGCTTTGTGGCATGAACAGTCCATGGTAATTAATATGTTATAGATGCTTATATAAGGGATTAGCATTAGCATTTAGTCACAGATTACTTTAATTAACTATCTGACAGTAAAAGGGTAACACTATTGAATTTTGAAAAATAAATGGACTTGAAACTAGTGGATCACTTTTAATTTAACTTTCTTAATATTAAGTACACTTGTATATTTCTGTCTTACTCTATAAAACAATTTGTTTTGAAAGCAAAATGATTTTCGTTATCTCTTATTCCTCACAGGCATACACATGTACATGTGCTGACTCGGTGATACATTGATACTATGACCACACTACTATTAAGACCACAAATAAGTCCCACAAGTGTTTGTATTTGCAAGATTTTACTGTACTCAATCATGTTATTCCAATAAATTATTTATCATCATTGTTATGCATCCGGCATCTTGATGCAGGAGGCATTTAGTGATTGTCCTGTCCGTCTGTCATTCCGTCATTCCGTCCATGACAGGTTAAGTAGATTTTACCGTTTCGTCTAGCACCAACACCGCTTACTACAACACGTTGATAAATACACAGTTGTTGCTTATGACCATTCCCTATCCACCCATATCACCCAACCTTACTTTGACTTTGACCTAATTTGGACTTGTAATAATTCAAAAGTGCCAATTCTTGGTTAACTAGATTTTACCGTTTCGTCTAGCACCAACACCGCTTACTACAGCACTTTGATACTTACACAGTTGTTGCTTATGACCATTCCCTATCCACTCATAGCTCCCAACTTTACTTTGACCTTGACCTAATTTGGACTTATAATGATCGAAAGTCCCATTTCTTGGTTAACTAGATTTTACCGTTTCGTTTAGCTCCAACACCGCCTACTACAACACTTAGATATTTACACAGTTGTTACTTATGACCGTTCCCTATCCACCCATTTCACCCAACCTTAACTTGACCTTGACCTTGAGCTAATTGGCACTTAGAATAATTCAAAATTGCCATTTCTTGGTTAACTAGATTTACCGTTTCGTCTACCACCAACACCGCTTGCTACAACACTGGGATATTTACACAGTTTTTACTTATGACCGTTCCCAAACAACCCATATCACCCAACCTCACTTTGACAGTGACCTCATTTGGACTCAGAAATGGGCTACCCAACACCAACTGGGGGCATGTGCGTTTATCAAACACAGAAACTAGCTTCTACTTTTTATCAGAATTTGAATCTGATCACGATGATGACTGTAGCAGTCATGATGATGATGCTGACGAATCCTATCATCCCAGTTGTAGTGAAGATGATCAGCAAATTACCTGTACCCCTAGTGACTGTGAAAGTAACTAAGCTGAAGGTATGTCAGGATTCTCTTCTGATTAAAATTTATTTATGTTGCTATTTGAGGGCTATGTGCGTTGAAATGAGATAATCTGCCTGCCTCTCTGCTTTTAAGCTCACCTGAGCACAACCTGCTTTTGTGACCCCTTTTTGTCCGTCGTCTATTGTCTGTCCTCAACATTTACCTTGTGAACACTTTAGAGGACCACGTGTATTGGCCAATCGTCATGAAACTTGATCAGAACATTTGTCGTAATGATATCTTGGCTGTGTCATGTGGGGTCTAAACACTTGGTCAATACGTCAAATTAAAGAAAAAGCTTGTGAACACTCTAGAAGTCACATTTTTTGCCCAATCAGCATGAAACTTTCTCAGAACATTTCTTTTTATAATATATTTTGGCTGAGTAAGAAAATGGTTCTGGTCAATTGGAAAACATGTATGTACGTCCCAAAATGTCCGTCTGATCTTGTCCGGACTTGATCTTCATCATTTATCAGGCAATTTCAAAATAACTTTCCACAAATGATCACTGTGTGGAGACAGCGTGTCGCGCGCAAGACCTGTGTCCCTAGCTGAAAGGTCAAGGTCACACTTAGAGGTAAAAGGTCAAATATGAGCGTAACACATCTTGTCCCGAGTAACATCATCATTTATCAGGCAATTTTAAAATGACTTGCAACAAATGATCACTGGTGGAGACAACATTCAGTGTTGGCGACATGCCATTTGTCTGTGTCCTAACATGTATCGTGGGGGCATCCACGTCTGTAACATACCTAGTTATGACATTGTTTCATTTCACACGGTTTTTCATTTATGCTTGGACATGCAGATTTGACCTTCAAATTACAAATGTGGAAAAAAAAAAAAATTACTCTTGCTTTCAGAAAAGTGAAGACAATGAAGACAATGAAACTAGCACAGCGATGGAGATGAACGTAGAATCTGACCATGATAAAGCCAAGAGGTGTCAACAAGAAAGCAGATGTCGCCAACAAGAAACCCAACCAGGCTATCAGAAATATGCAGAATGAAGACAATGCAACTAGCAAAGCGATGGAGATGGACTTAGAATCTGAACATGTCACGATAAAGCCAGGAAGTGTCAACATAAAAGAGATGTCGCCATCAAGAAACCAAACCAAGCCATCAAAAGTATGCAGAATGAAGACAATGAAACTAGCAAAGCGATGGAGATGAACATAGAATCTAAACATGTCATGATAAAGCCAAGAGGTGTCAACAAGAAAACAGATGTCGCCAACAAAGCCGTCAGAAGTCTGAAGAATGAAGACATTGAAACTAGCAAAGCGATGGAGATCAACAATGGTAATGTCTCTCTTTATTAAATTAGAAAGTAAGTAAAAATATGAATTTTTGTAACGTAATATAATGCATAATGTTATTGGCAAATGATGACTTAAGTTTTCTAAGGTAAAAACATGATTTAGTAGTACATTCACCATAATAATCTATGCACTGTTTGTTAGAAAAATATAAGCAACCTTAAGACAGAATTGAGGAATTTGAGTACCATAACATGTAAGTCCTGTCAATTGTCAATTGTCCTTGTTTGTTTAACTAAAGCAAGTTGCAAAACACATTTTAACAAGCACATCTTCAGGGTGCACTTAAATGCCTACGATAACATTAAAAGTCTAAACATTACCTGATTATGACTATATGACTATTGCACTTTCCTAAAGATGCACAACTACAAAAAGTTTATATATAAATCTGTGTCTCCCCGTCCTTTTTGCAGTAGTGTGTTTCCACAGTATTTTGATTCCCGGCCTGGCCACATAACTTGTGTGGGGATTGGTCATGAAATCCTTTCTACGACCATTCTCCCCCTCCCTCTAATTCAAGTAGGGCAGTTATTAGTTACTGGCATAAGTATGTGCACTTAGTACTGGTAAACCAGCTTAGCCAGGAAAGTGTGAGTAGGTTTACTGACCGCCGTCATAATATTGAAATACTGTTGAGTAAGGCAAAAAATGGAAACAAACAAACAAATCCACAGTGTTTCAGATCATTCATGTGAAGCAATCTGACTTAAGTACGCAATCGTCCTAAAGGAAGAAATAATAACGGCTGGTTAAAAAACATTTTCTTCTGAAACATCTGGAATGGTTTAAAAACTGTATCTCGGTCAATATAATTGCTCCTGTACAGAAGCGTTTAAATGTTGGTTTTGTGTTGTCATTTACAACTAGAATTAGTATTTTCCATGTATAACATAATAAGTTGCTTGTAATAGTAATTTTTACCATAAAATGATATGATTAGGCATATATTCCACAATTTGACTCTAAAATGATGTTTAAAGCCATAGTCACACTGTTTTGGCTCTGATTGTCAACAATTACAAAATCTTGGTGATTCGTGATAAAGCGAGGACACAATCGTAGCGTCCTCTTGTTTTGTCCAAAATGTAGGACACCCCTAGTGCCATCGTAGCTCAATCGGGCTTATTCTTACAGCATCTTAGATGCATTCGTGGTCTGTCGTGTTTCATCGGGACTAATAATATGACATTTGTGTTACAAGACTGTGCTATGTTATGCTACGTTTGATACGTTTGTTGTACAGATTTGTAAATGTGTCCTACGGTTCAGTTACCATTCCAGTAGGATCCTTAGCGACTATCAGGACCACTCATCAATATACACAATGGTCCAAAACAATATGAAGATGGGTTGGGTTACCTGTATGGTTTATTGCAATGATTCTACTCACTCAATACGTTAGCCTACGTTGGTGAAAATCGATTTGAAGCGTAGTGAAGCGTGAGAGTTATTGGCAAATCGAAGGGTTATTCTGATGAATCTTCTTCAATCGTACTACAATCTTAGGAGAAACCTTACCAATTGTCTGTTACCAAAGCGTATACCAGACACTAGCGTATAAAAACCCAAACAGATCGTATCATATCTTGCTGATCCGTGGTGAATCGGCTGCAGATCCTACAAGTGTCTTTGATATTCGTAGTCTTGTCCTACAACAACCGTAGGTAGTTGGGACTCTGTGCATCCCCGACTTATCACGATAAACACGTCCAAGATCAATCCTGGGTTGCCAAAATTGTGACAGTGTGATTGGGGCTTAAATGGTAAAAATATGAATGTTAAATAATTATAGACCTTGTGATGCCAGCTAAGTAATTCACTTACCTTCTAATCCATGGAAGCAAGGCTTTGTTGGAAATATCTTCAGATCGTGACCTAATGGTTATCCTCAGATCCTAATGTGCAGCGTATTTTAGGAATTGTTTTGAATCAGATTGCCTTCTGAAATTTCAATGAAGATACTCCAATAAATTATTTATCATCAATTTTTCTATTTTTTATCAGAATTTGAATCTAATCACGATGATGACTGTAGCAGTCATGATGATGATGTTGACGAATCATATCATCCCAGTTGTAGTGAAGATGATCAGCGAATTACCTGTACCCCTAGTGACAGTGAAAGTAACTAAGCTGAAGGTATGTCATGATTCTCTTCTGATTAAAATTTATTTAAAATTAATGTAGTTAGTATTTAGTTTTAGTTCAAACCTATTTATTTCAGCTTGACTGCATCGAAATTTTTCCTGGGAAGAACCAGTACATGGTGTCTGTGGAGAAATCTCAAGAACGTTAAGCGAGTGAGGATTGAAAGCAGGACCTCCCGGTCGCAAGTTTGACACCATATCCACTACACCACTATGACTAGTGCTTTTTGGGGTTGTGTATTCCTATATCGCAGATGTAGTGAGTTTGAGTTGTGTATTCCTATATTACAGATGTAGTGAGCTTAAGGTTGTGTATTCCTATATTGCAGATGTAGTAAGTTTTGAGTTGTGTATTCCTATAGCACAGATGTAGTGAGTTTGAGTTGTGTATTCCTATATTACAGATGTAGTGAGTTTGAGTTGTGTATTCCTATATTGCAGATGTAGTGAGTTTGAGTTGTGTATTCCTATATTACAGATGTAGTGAGCTTAAGGTTGTGTACTCCTATATTGCAGATGTAGTAAGTTTTGAGTTGTGTATTCCTATAGCACAGATGTAGTGGGTATTTTGTTGTGTATTCTCATATCACAGATATACTCATGATGATGTAGTGAGTTTTGGATTGTGTATTCCTATATTGCAGATGTATTGAGTTATGAGTTGTTTATTTCTATATGTAGTGAGTTTTGGGTTGTGTATTCCTATATCACATCTGTAGTGAGTTTTGGGTTGTGTATTCCTATATCACAGATGTAGTGAGTTCTGAGTTGTGTATTCCTGTATCACAGATGTAGTGAGTTTTAGGCTGTATATTCCTATATCACATATGTAGTCAGTTCTGAGTTGTGCATTCCTATATCACAGATGAGCTGCGTTTTTGGTTGTGTATTCTCATATCACAGATGTACTCATGACGATGTAGTGAGTTTTGGGTTGTATATTTCTATATCACAGCTGTAGTGAGTATTGGGTTGTGTATTTCTATATCACAGCTGTAGTGAGTTTTGGGTTGTGTATTTCTATATCACAGCTGTAGTGAGTTTTGGGTTGTGTATTTCTATATCACAGCTGTAGTGAGTTTTGGGTTGTGTATTTGAGGATAGAGACTTTATTTTTCATCCAGTCTTCACTAAACTTGCATATGTTGTTTGCAACCCTAAGATTATCATAAAAATCATAGGTATTCAAGATTGGGCCAGACTCACCAGAGTAAATGCCCTTTGTTTGTGAAAAAACAACACAAAAATGGACATTATTCAAGATAGAGACCTCATTTTTAAGCTATTCTTTACCAATCTTGAACAGTTGGTACGTGACCATAAAATTAAATGTCAAGTCAAATTTAAGCAAAATTGGGCCCAAAGCACCAGACTGTATGTGCATTGTTTGTGCATTTTCCATAATTGTCATTGACTTAATTAAAAAAAGTCAGAAAAGAAATATTGCAAAAAAGACATGAGAATCATAGGCAAACACAGTGTTCACTATTCCACTACCCAATTCATACTAGTTTAAAACCCATAGCACTAACCCATGTTTAAAATAAAACAGATCCTAACCCCCTTTACTAATACATAAATATTCTTCAGATACCCTACTTCTCAAATCTGTCGCAACAGTATGATCTTCATCTGTGCCAGTCCTCAGGTTAGCACTTTGGGCCACCATTGCCTCTTGGTTTTTATATAATATTATTTATTGGCAATCTGACCTTTTATTTCTGTTTTGCAGTGACATAATTCCACCAAGTACTATGGAAAGTGACACTGAGAGGGTTTTTCCTTGTCTAACAACTGTGAAACCAATATCTGTCTTAACAGCAAAAATTTGCAAGACAGGTAACTACAATAACAAATTGCGTTCCTGTGTCTTCTGCAAAAAAATGATGCTAAATATTGCCAAGACATATGACTCTAGTACACTCCAATGAAACGGAAGTGGCTAAAATTATTGTTTGACCAAAAAAGAAAGCAAAGAACGGAGGAGACGATGGCAGTCTTTGACTAACCAAGGCGACTTTAACCATAATTATGGTGTGATTGAAAAGGGCAAGGGAAGACTAATCCCAAAGTACAGGAAAGCAGGAAAACTCTGATGTACATATTAAAGACTATGTGCCTTGTCAACACTGCAAGGCATTTTACAAGAAGAATGACTTGTAGAAACACAAAAAATCGTGTGTCACACGGCCAGCAGATTCGTTATCTAGAAATGAAGTAAAGTCTGGTGGTTTACTTCTACCGACATCAAGTTCCAATACTGGTTTAGAAACAACCATCTTGAAAGCCATGAAGGATGATGAAATCAAGAATACCTGCATAACTGATAAAAGAATTTTGGACTTTGGTTGTCGGTTGTTTGACAAGCATGGCCATGAAAGACATAAGCATTTGTATATTTCTAAAAAATTACGAGAACTGGGACGTTTAGTTCTTACAAGCAAAAATATGTCCAATATAAGATCACTTGATGAACTTCTACTTACTTCTAATTGGGATACGCTGATCAATTGTGTCCAATATGTGTATGGTTTAAGTAAAGATAAACACATTCCACACCATCACTGGCTCTAAAACTAGGGCATAGCCTGCAAAAGTGTGCTAATTATTTGAAGTCTGAAGGTCTTAAACAAAACAACCAGGAGAAAATAAACTCGGCAGAACAATTTCTGAGTCTCTATCAAAGTG
The DNA here is from genome assembly GCA_027627225.1 of Congeria kusceri. Lineage (NCBI taxonomy): Eukaryota > Metazoa > Mollusca > Bivalvia > Myida > Dreissenidae > Congeria > Congeria kusceri. Next base: position 20,070,756 of record CM051024.1, read on the forward strand.
AGTGGTCCAACTCTATTTCATCATGTGTTTTAAGTACACTTAATGAACAGAAGTTTAATAAGCCATTGCTTCTTCCATTAGTCAAAGATGTTGTCAAGCTGAACAATTGTTTCAAAGAAAAAGTAAAGAGGCTTTGTGTAGAAATCAATGACAAGCCAGAAATGTATTCTGAATTAGCGCAGGTTCGTCTTGCCCAAGTAATTCTGTTCAATAGGCAAAGAAGTGGTGAGGCTGAAAGAATGACACTTATTGCGTATCAGGAGTCGTGTAGTGGAAAACCTGATGAAGTTGTCCTTGAAACCTTGTCTGATTTTTAAAAAACTCTATGTTCCACTCATACCAGAGTAGAAATAAGGGGAAAATGTGGCAGAAAGGTTCCTGTGCTCTTTACAGAAGAAATGAAAAAAGCAATAGATATTCTTTTTAGTAACAGGGAAAAAGTCGGTGTAACACAAAACTACTTGTTTGCCAGGCCAGGTGAGAGTAGTAAACCATATAGAGGGACAGATTGCATTAGAAAATTTGCTAAGGACTCAGATCTGGAGAATCCAGGAGCAATCACATCAACCAAGTTGAGGAAGCAACTTGCCACATTGGCTCAAATTCTAAACTTATCAGAAACATCGCAGGATATTCTCGCCACATTCCAGGGACATAACATTAATGTGCATCGCGAATACTACTGGTTACCTGAAAGTGCTTTGCAGGTGGCAAAAGTTGCCAAGGTTTTTCACAGCATTAACAATGGAACTATTTCTCAGTATCGAGGAAAGGACTTTGATGAGATAGAATTTGCTGTAAAAGGTACTTCTGTTTAATAAAATGATTATATTAATGCCCCCAACGGAGGGCATATTAAAATTGAACCGTCAATCCATGCGTCCGTCCATTAGTCCGTGCGAGGTTAATGTTTTTTTTTATAAAATCAAATATCTTTAATATTATCCAAGGAATTCGCCTGAAACTTAAAATACATCTTTACTATCAACGTCTCTACCAGGGAAAGCAACTCCCATAATTCTGTTTCTTATTTTGTCAAATATATGGACATTTTTCAACATATACATTTTGTTAAAGTTTTTCACAAGGTCAAATATCTTGAATACTATCAAAGGTATTTATTTGAAACTTGAAAGGTCTTTACTATCTAAGTCTCCACCAGGGAAAGCAATCCCCATAATTCTGTTTTGTATTTTGGCTGTTATATTCCCCTTTTTAACTTAAGCGTATTTGGGGTCATATGTCACCTGATAGTGAAATCACTAGTGAAAACACCAGGCCATGTTTGTTAATGATTGCAAATGACACAATATCAAAACTAAATACATTTTTCGTGCATGTTTATTGTTTATTGTTCAAGAAGAGCAACTATTCACTGCTATTCAGAAAATAGTTTGACTCATCGTTTAGTAAAACACAACTGAGCAAGAGTATAGTCTTTAGTATAATGCTTTCTACTATGCAACATTTTTCTATCCATTTTATTTCATTGAAAATATTTTCATTTGTATTTGTGTCATGTAATAATTACAAACTGTTTATTGTAATAAATTGTTTGCATTTTTTATTTTTAAAGAAGTAATAAACTCTCAAATTTCTGTGGCCATTTTTAAATAATTAAATGCACAATTTATAAAGGGAGTAAATGGCACTGCCTACACAAAAATAATTATTATTCCCAATAATGATGTGAGTGTTTTTGGCCTTAACTTCACTTTAAATGGAAAAAAGCTTTTCAAAAATATTTTAAATGAAATGTATCATATTACTTTTACAACAACATACAAGCCCCTTTAACCTAATGGTTAGCATATCGGTTATTGGATTCAAAGGTGTGTGTCTCTGCAGAATCATGCTTTGGATAAAAAATATGAAAATCTGACAAAAATTCCTCCTATATATTTTACATAAACTGACGCTGGAGAAATAAATTGTTTCTTACCTTCATATTGTAAACATGCACTTTCCAATTATAATAGCTTGGTTTGGAATATCAGTATAAATTATACTGCAATATTAATGAGAAGAATAATAATGAATTATAAGTAGAACATTGACTCGGTATATAAATGGAAACATTGTAAAAATTATAAAATAATGCGTGACTTTAAAAGAATCCCTTACAGAACTACACTTTGTACATATTGACATTTGGTAATTTTATTAACAAATAAAATAGATTATCTTAATGAAATATGATTAGGTAAAATGTATGTAAACTAAAATAAGTATTTATGCAGGTATCAAGTTCTGTACCTAGATGTGTATTGATGTACCAAACATGTTTTTAGGTTTGGCAATTTTAAGTACTTGATGAACAGCTTTTCACCACAATAATTGGTATGGTAATTCGATAGGTAAAGCTATTACCATTTGATGACCACAGTAAATGTTCCCACATGTATTTTGTATTGCATTTAATCAGTAGTACATAGTCTACATTTGTTTTTCAGTATGCCTATATAGCATATTATTGTTCTTGATGATATTGCGTCCCAAGTTGGTGGTTGGTGGTGTATGACATATCAGTAGTTTATGTTCTTGATTTGTATGACTTGCCAGTTGTTTATGTTCTTGATTTGTATGACTTGCCAGTAGTTCATGTTCTTGATTTGTTTGACTTGCCAGTTGTTCACGATTTGCATGACTTGCCAGTTGTTCATGATTTGTATGACTTGCCAGTAGTTCATGTTCTTGATTTGTATGACCTGCTGGTAGTTCATGATTTGTATGACATGCCAGTAGTTCTTGTACGGTATGACTTGCCAGTTGTTCATGTTCTTGATGTGTATGACATGCCAGTTGTTTATATTATTGATATGTATGATATGCCAGTTGTTCATGTTCTTCATTTGCATGACATACCAGTATTTCATGTTCTTGATATATATGACATACTAAAAGTTCATATTCTTGATATTTATGACATGCCAGCAGTGCATGTTCTTGATTTCTATGAAAAGTCAGTTGTTCATGTTCTTGATTTGTATGCCATGCCAGTAGTTCATGGTCTTGATTTGTATGACAAGTCAGTTGTTCATGTTCTTGATGTGTATGTATGACATGCCAGTTGTTCATGTTCTTCATTTGCATGACATACCAGTATTTCATGTTCTTGATATGTATAACATGCCAGTTGTTCATGTTCTTGATATGTATGAAAAAAATGCCAGTAGTTCATGCTCTTGTTTAAGTTTGTAGATTGATACATCTATTATTTTAACGTGTTATGTGTTGGTAGACCTTCACACACTAACAGTATGGACATTTAGCGGTGTAACATTTAACAGGACACAAACATGTACATTTTAGGTGTCAAAAACTGACATTATCATTGACATTGTCTGATTTTTAAGTATTTGTATGCATAGACTTTAAGGTAAGCGCATTGTTTGTGTTATAAGTCTCGTGTAGTGATTCTTCACAAAACACTCTTGTTTAAACGTATGGTTATATATTTAATTGTATGATATATTGAAAGTTTAATCAACTTCTTAAAATCAAAAGAAATATTTTTTTAAAGTAATATGTTAGAATCAACTGACGAATTTCAAATTCAGATGTTGAAATTTGGTTTCACGAAGTCCCATCACACGATGTGTGGTTTCATAGTTTTTGATTCGGCTGACATTTTATTGCTGTAAGAGAAATAAATATGGCTCTTATAACACTAAAAACATGGGTCTTAAAAACTAGCCAATTGTTTATTTTTCACTATCGTATGTGTTTATTGTAACCTTTTATTAATGTTAACAAATTGCTCTACATTCCATTGGCAATGTTACACTTTTTGAACTCATTTTGTGTATGCTTGTCCATATCGTATTTAAAACAATTGTAGAAACCAGTTTATATCTCAAAATATTGTGAACATCGATTGGGAACATACATAATATTGTACAAATAATGCATGTAGTCTGCTCCCACAACGAATATATATAGTTACAATAGAGGGCAGTCGTTCATGTGAAAACTGTAGACTTAATTCTGCACACATGTACCAAATAAATTGTTAACGAAATCGCAAGTATCTTGTTTTGGTGTATATGAATTACATGACATTGTGCCTTCGTTATTGCAGACATGAATTTGGTTAAATAAAGCTTGCTTAGCTGAGTTGGTAGAGCACTGGACTACACATCCGAGGATCACGAGTTCGATACCCAGGCCCGGCACCATAACGTGTGTGGGGATTTGTCATGACATTATTTCTACGGTCATTCTCCCCCTACCGCTGATTTAAGTATGTCAGTTGCTTGAGTATGTGTACTTAGTACTGGTAAACCAGCTTACCCAGGAGAAGTGTGAGTAGGTTAACTGACCGCCGTTATATGACTGAAATACTGTTGAACACTGCGAAAATCCAAATAAGTTAAATTGCAAGATGTATGTCTGTCCGTTCCATTGTCGACATTTGTATGCCCCCTTAAAGTTGGGAGGCATTAAGCGTTGCGCTTGTCCGCCCGTACGTCTTGAAATTATCCGTCCGACTATGTCCGGACTGTTGCTTCATTTAAACGGCAATTTAAAGTAACTTGCCACAAATGATCACCGTGTGGAGACGGTGTTTTCGCGCACAACTCCCGTGTCCCTAGCTCAAAGGTCAATGTCACACATAATATGCCAAATATGGGTATAACACAACTTGCCCGGACTGCAACTTCATCATTTATCAGGCAATTTTAAAATAACCTGCCACAAATGATCACTGTGTTGAGACGGCGTGTAGCAGGCCAAACTTGTGTTCCGACCTCAAATGTCACGGCCATATTAGAGGTCTAATATAGGCATAAAACAGCGTGTCTAGACTGTTAACTTCATCGTATATCAGACAATTTTAAATAACTTTCCACAAATGATTACTGTGTGTTTATGTTTATGACGTGTATATGTGTCCAAACATGTGGCGTGGGGGCATCCGTGTCCGTGACACATCTAAATGAATATTGAGCCAATATGTTTTATTAGGTCCTGGAGTACTAGACACTTCAGTCCGGAGGCCGTCAAGTCTAAGTTTTGGCATCGGGCTGGATCCCTTCTCTTAAATAAACAATGTATGTAACATCATAAAGTCAAGCGCCGATACATTAAAATACTAGTTTCCGGTTACATAGGGTTTTCTTCAATGAGCAGCTCAATATATGCTTAACATATCGGCAAATTTACTTTTTTTAAATCGACTATTACCCGTCCGGTTTTTAAAATCGATCGGCTGCCTAACGGATATCACGTGGGTGTCGTATGGGCATGGTCGCACGTTTAGTTTAATGTGTCTTGGGCATGATCCGTTTCAGCGTCAGTTACTTCAACACTCCCACGTTAATTTGACACATTGGTCAGGCGCCAATTCAATTTTGCATATATTAATATGTGAAATGCCGAGCGGTGTGCGACTTCCCCGCGCCCGGCCGGAAATCCGATGCCAGGTCGATCGTTGGACTACAAATTGAAAATATCAAACCACCGAGCTATGTAGTTATTGGACGAACCAACCTCGTGCCATGTGCTTTTTAGCATTACATCGGCTAAAATAACGTTAAATTTGTATCAAATGAACATGGGAACGCTGCTCAAAGAACAAATTTTTTATGGTGACGATAGAAAATTGCTTATTAACAGATAATTGCAAATTATATACAGAATAACTCCCTCGCAGGATTCTTTACTTTAAGGGATACGTTTCAAATGATAACACGGCATATTTCTCTATATATTTTGTGCAAAACAGCATTAAATGTTGACCAATCACATTTGTTCATGATCTCTTTATAAATGACTCCAATATTCGCCTCCAATATTGTTATTGTTGAAATAAAAGTTGTACATAAAGAATTTCACTTCAATAAGATTTTATATTCTGACACACACAGTCCCATGCTTCTCCGTGTTTCAAATCCATCCGTTCAGCCGGTTTTCCACGACTACGTCTGCGCATTGTGTTGGTGTTCTGTACCTTCCGTTGGCAGCATTTGACAGGTGTGTATATTTGGTCAAAGAGTTCCAAGATATATAGGAGGTAACTTCACACATAACAGTCAATAAATTCTGTGTATGCGTTTAATACTATATAATTATAATAAATACATATTATTGAGGTTCAGATCTAACAAGCTTCGTTCTTGAGTTAGCACAAACACGTTGGCATTTGTTTCCTATTCACTTTTTGTGTCGCCTGACTAAGCGACATAGAGGCGTTACTTATGTCGGCGGCGGTGTCGTCGGTGTCGGCGTCCCATTTTGCTTGTCCGGAACATAATTATTAGACTATTAAAGCTATCAGCATGAAACATCATAGGTAGATAGATCTTATGGAGGGTTGTGCATTGCACAAAAACTGTTACTATGCATCTCATACTTTTAGAGTTATTGCCCTTTGTTTATGTTCATATTTAATTTTTGACCGGAGCATAACTCTTAGACTATGAAAGCTATCAACTTAAAGCTTCATAGGTAGATAGATCTCATTGAGTGGAAGTGCAGTGAAGAAGAATCTTTACTCTGAACCTAATGCTTTTGGATTTATTGCCCTTTGTTTAATTTCATACTTATTTTTTGTCCGGAGCATAACTCTAACACTATGAAAGCTATCAACTTGAAACTTCATAGAGATAGGTAGATAGATCTCATTGAGGGAAAGTGCAATACACAAGAACCGTTACTCTGCATCACATACTTTTGGAGTTATTTCTCTTTGTTTATTGTTATTCTTAATTTTTGTCTGAAGCATAACTCTAAGACTTCTTAGTGTGCAAGGTGTGCTTTGCGACATAATCGCTAATATTTCACGTAAGCTATCCGGCGTCAGGCGACACATCCGACTCGCGGAGTTCTAGTGTTACTATATCATATGTCATAGTGTTGTTATAACTTACGGCAACTATGGTGTAGCACAGTTGAAATAAATTTATTGTAAACTTATACATTTCGTCTATATTTCGTGAATCTAATCTACATTAACAAATCATATATTTCACCATAAATACAAGGAAACTCACTAAATGCATTTGTTCGCTATTGAGTAAACTGGACACAACACTGTCTTTTTAAAAGCAAAACAAATTTGAACATGTCATTTTCGAATGATATACAGTATACTCCAAGAGTTTGTAACCATTCCACCCCCTACCACTGCCGACGTTCGAACGCGTTGACACTTTCTTCGTTGCGCTTAATTTTCATGTCAGCAATTTAAGTGTTGCTGAACCGGGAAAAGGACAAACGCGTCCAGGTCGGCGATGATGAAACGCGGTGAAACTCTTAATAAAACACGGTGAAACTTCGAGGACATTATAAATATTAAAATACATGTGTCCTACATGTAGTATGTGTGCACGAATCCTGAAGCATTTAAACCGCCGCGGATGAACTCATTTTAATAAAGTAAGTTATATTTGTTGCTATAAAATGTGTTCAATATTATAAATGACTCGAACAATGACATTGCTTAACGATTTATAATCTTTAAACTGGTCAGTAAAAATATTATATTGCATCGTAACATTAGATTTAGAAATAAATATACATGTATCGTCATTTGGTAGAACCTATTTAGCTTTTATCTCTCAGTCATGCCAGTTTGAATTGTATATGTGCTGTGATTTCAATATATGTATTGCGTCAAATGTGTTACTGATGAGAATAGAGGTCCATGGTTAAACGTACGCCACTAATTAAAACGTTAGCATGTGTAAAATATAGGTCTACACAAACATTTACAGCAGCTTAATACGCTGTACGATTACAATAATTATAAAACCTGTCAACACAGATGTATACCATGTAAGAAACAACAGCAGTTTGTTGGCAGTTACTTAGTAAATCCGCCCCTTCGTAAACTCAATATCCCGTTCTCTAACTTAAAATCCAGTATCCACGCCTGGATTATCTTCGAAATGCTCCGTAAATCGACCGTTGCTGCGTAATTTTAAGTCGGTTTACTGCAAATTCTATTTAGTTGTTTAATCTTTATCAAAAAAAGATTATGACCAATTGAATAATAAAATGAGTATTACTCACGCACAATTGAACACACAAATGAGTCGGCGATGCGACGAATAAGTATTACCAAAGAATAGACTTTTCTACTCGGCACTCATCGAAACTCAATACATTCATTTAGAACGCCGCATAACTTACTTTATTTTTATGCTTCGAAGTGAAATATAGAACAATATCAGTGAGATATATCCTTATAACTCAATGTTGTTTTTGGTTCCCGATTTAATACAGCAAAAGAAACGGATCGTCAACGATACCGGACTTAAAACTGGGAGAAATGACGTACATGTAATTATTTTACTATATCATGTGTCTAAGTGTTATAACTTTCGGCCAATATGGTGTCACATAGTTGAAATAAATTCATTGTAAACCTATAAATTTCATATTTGCTGAAAATGCATTCACTAATCTTCTATTTCACCATAAATATAGAACGCTTACTACATGAGCGTATAGAATTAAAAATACACAAAACTCACTACATGAGTGTATAGAATTTAAAATACAGAAAACTCACTACATGAGTGAATAGAATTAAAAATATAGAAAACTCACTACATGTGTGTTTAAAGTTAAAAAAAAAAGAAAACTAACTACATGTATGTTTAGAATTTGAAATACAGAAAACTCACTACATATGTGTATAGAATTATAAATATAGAAATTTCACTACATGTGTGTTAAAAGATTTAAAAAAAAGAAAACTCACAACATGCGTATTTACAATTTGAAATGCAGAAAACTCACAACACTCTGAGTGTATACAATTTGAAATACAGAAAACTCACTACATGAGTGTTTAGAACTTGAAATACAAAAAACTCACTACATGATTGTTTAGAATTTGAAATACAGAAAACTCACTACATGAGTGTTTAGAATTTGAAATACAGAAAGCTCACTACATGAGTGTTTAGAATTTGAAATACAGAAAACTCACTACATGATTGTTTAGAATTTGAAATACAGATAAGATAATACCGAAGTACCTTACTTGTAATATAAATTAGTGAAATGAACATCTTTATGACCATGTGTAATCATATCAAAGTTAAAAAGTTGATGTTTACTGATATTGTCTTTATTCTGAAGTTGTTATTGGCCTGCGGATAATTCCTGACCTATGTAGGAAACTGTGATGGATAAATACAAACGTAAAAAGGATAATTACCTTACAAAATAAAACCAATAAAATTCCGATGCATGAACAAATCTCATTTGGTGTTATTTCGGTGCTTTATTCTGTATTCAAGTGCCCTTACAGGTGTATTTACAGTCCAATGCTACTCTGTTTCTTTCGGAAAAAAACTTGCCACTTTATGTAATAGCGGAAGGAATAGTTCCTTAAAGCTATGTAATTTTGACATGTAGCCGGTATTTTTAAACATTGTCACTATGTTTCGAACGGCAGTGTTCAGTCATGTCCTCTTAACTGCCAGAAGATCCAATATACACACTCATAAAAATTTGGACGTTCAGAAATATTCAACGAGTGTCACTTTGAATGTGCTTCATGCTTTTATATTTTAAAGGGGTATTCGCATTTCCTGTTCCTCTTTCATTATTTTATTATAACAACGTCGTCTTCTTTATGTATTTTCAAATCGTTTGGCACTATATTAGGACATACTTTATTTCCCACTATTTTCGTCCAGCACAAACTCGCGATATTTTTACACAGGTCTTCATGGAAAAGTGTAAATGGGTAACAATCTCTGTCGTTTAAGTGCATGCCTCCTCATATCGATGACATTTAAAGTGTTCCATAGTATCTATCATGAAAAGATATAAACACACGATGTCACAGGTGAACGCGCGAATTATGCAATAAAATTTGAATGAAAATAGAAACATATATAAAGGCCCATTGTAGTCGTTCATCGTACATGTGTATCAATTCATTTATATAGAAAATTAGTGTTGGTTAGGTGTTTATCATTCACGTTTTATGCGTTGGTTTGGTTTTTATCCGTTCCTATTATACATTACATTCGGTTATTATAAACTAAAAGCTAGGTTTTTATCCATTTTCTCACAGTCTGCACATTTGAATGAGTATTGTGTCCATATTCAGCGGTATAACACCAAAGTGTAAACGTGCTTTTAAAGCAGTGTATTTTGCTTCCAAACAGCAAAATAGTAACGCCTCTAAGTATTTTTAAAGATTTTTTTTTTTAAATATTTTAATTAAATGTTTGGCCTTGTTCCTCAGCATTCCATCTTACTACACAAAGTTTGCTAGATGAAACATGAGGTATATTGAAATAAGTACTCACTTGATCAATTGCGACAGATATTATGACTAAAACAGACCTGTTCATAATGAAACACTATTCATAAAACAAATAGTACCGTCTTTCCATCCGCCATATTGGCACTGCGTTGGGGTCGCCGCACTGCGTTAGGATTATCCGGGTACAGGTCGTGTCCATGCTGGACAAAGTTATGCTACGGACAAGATCTCCCGCCGCCCGCCCACCCACCAGCCCGCCCGCTTGGGCGTTCCCATAATACGACCCGATTTTTTTAACGGGCGTATAATAATAGCAAATAAAAACCGATATATTCAATAGTTATGTCTGTTTAAGTTAAATACTAATACGAAATTAATTTCAACATTAATTTCAGAGACGACAAATTAAAATACAGTAATAATTTATCTAGATAAAATTATGTAAGTTTTATGTTTAAATTTAAACACAAGTATCCTAGTTTTATTTACGAATGTTCTTAAATTAATATCCATATACAAATATCCAGTGTTATAAATGAATTGTCAACCAAACTTTATGAACATTTACGTTATAAAACATTAACTCAAATTGGTTTGTAATCAGAGACGTAGCTAAAGTAAGACCGAATTTGATTATTTTTGTTAACGCATACAATTTGTATCTACATAGTTTTAACAACACTCAAGCTTTGCTAATAATAACAATAATACTAATAACGACACATACGACAAGTGTATACCGGTAATCTCCGTTTGATCTAGAGTTTTAAAGTAGATTTCTATATTGTCGTGATTTAAGAATTTTCAATATCAACATTATAATAGTTGCGCCTAGTTACGCCCCTGATAACTTATTTAACCTATTTTTTTCTCATTATTATACTATATGTTGGTTTTCCCGACTTGCCTAAATTCATACTATACCTCGAATAACGAACTGAAATTTAAGTGAACAAGTATATACAGTATTGTTTGTTCCATTAAAAAAATGTAGTAGAAATCTGGCAGAACACAACCATTTCGCATAATAAAGCATAAATAACTAATACAATCGCTAGAAATGAACAATCCGAATGTGTTCGTACGAAATTATGGCCTCTGATTAAGGAACTGAAACTTGACTGAACATGTGCATTTGACACAGCTACTTTTATTAAAATGCAGCAGAAAAGAAACTTATAAACTGATAGTCTCTTATTCTTGATTCTTTTATTACATGTATTTGTATCGTCCAGATTATATGCGTTGTAGATTAAATATCTGAATACATTGTACTAAAGCTAGCAGTTATATATGTACTTTTAACCAATGTCCCAGTTCCTTATTCAGAGGCCTTAATTTCGAACAAACACATTCGGATGATAGATTTCTAGCTGAAAATTCCTTTAATACTAGTAAATTCTCTATCACTTCTTCTTGTTGTTTTTTTTTGTCCCGCTGCTACTACGATTTTCATATGAAGATGCAATAGTGAACGCATTAGTTCACCAAAAGTTTTAGTTCCTTAATCGTGATTTAATAAGAAATGACGAGCCTGTAAGCACAATTTTACAATTATTACGATAATTAAGAAAATGTTTTTGAAAAGGTACATTGTTTTGTATGTAGGTGCATGTATTTGACAACATATTTTATGAAATCGTATTCCTAATTAGCCTTGCAAAGCTTATTGTGTATTTATTTATAGGTAACCGATCTTATAAACATAGTTATGATGCTTAGGCGTAAAAAATAATTTTGTTTCCATGCCCCAAACTTAGGGTAGGTAGGTCGGAATTTATTATTTATTTATTTATTTGTTTGTTTGGTAAATGGTCAACTTGAAGATAATAAAACTGAATAAATATTCACAACATATCAGTAATATCCTAAAATAGTGTTTATAAGTGGATACTTTCAAAACAAAACACTTATTTATCCAAAAATACATTTAATTATTGAAAAAGGTAAATAAAACAAACATCAATCTGACAAACTCAATAACATGTTCTAGAGTCGGGGCATTTTTAGGGTAGGTCGGGTAACCTGAAGCAAACATATTTTTGTATGCCTTAGGTATGTCAAATTTGTTTTTTTCTGTAACTTTCTCACTACGTTTTAGCCCGTATTCCATGACATGTGAACGTGAACGTGATCATGAACGCGAATGTCTGTGTGATCCGCGATCCGTGATCCGCGATAGGTGATTCCATGTGTCCGCGTATCGGCTTTACGTGATTCGTTTTTCCTGTCGGTTTTGTAGTGAAGAGATGGATAGCAATGAAGAGATACTTCTTTGTGATTGGTGCTGTATTAAATCAGAAGACAAAGGTGTATGCACTGATGTCGTCAAGAAGGCTGATAACACTTGGAGTAATTAATCGTAATCAAATAACGGTTATCATTCCATAGTTGTACCGTCGTGAACAGTTGTACTAAAATATTTATGAAAAAGACCTGACCGGGACATTTTCCCCACTGTCCTAATT
>CM051024.1:20090957-20223457 GCA_027627225.1 Congeria kusceri
TTTAAGAAGTGAATCCCTCGAGTAGTTACTTCATGAGATGAATGTTTAATTATAGCTGCAATGTTCAGCTATAAAATCTCTCCTACACCTTTAATTAACTTGATTTATTTTAAATAGTGTTTGAAAGTGAAATGTATGTGTTAGTGAAGAATTACTTTAAATAATCTATCAATATCCCAAACAATAGTATATGCCATGACGTTTGTTTAATAGTAGTATTCATCAGCAAATGTGTTTTGAATTTGTTTAAAATTACTTCAATATAAACAGCACCGGACTGTTAACAATAATTATACGACATCATAACGGGTCAACATTTCCTGGTCCGAAATCACTCCAAAGAAACACTCTACGCATTGTTATTTTTATTGCATGGTGAAGTTTCAGTCGCTGATTGATTGTTGGTTCATGCAAACTCGCATCATTTCTACTTATCTGAACGTAAAATGTGTGCATCTATTATTTTAATAGCAAATGGACCTCACAGCCATAATTGAAATAGTCGCATTCGTTCCGATGTATCGAAACCACACTATGAGTCACACATTGACCTTTATTATATGTATACAGACAGTATCAGTAGTCAGATGTGCTAGCGATCAACTTTCAGAAATGGTATTTCTTTACCAAAATGCGTGTTTAAATATTTTAAACTATTTATATTTGTTTAAATGCCCATGCTCTCGTACGTGTGAACATCGTGTTAGTTCTCTGTAAATCGCTGTGTTCATTGTTGTTCGTATCCGTATGAAACGGTGATATTCCATATAAGATAATTTTAGATAATATAACATAAATAACTACATGCACCAAATAATTTGTGCACAGTTTTATTCAAGCAGGAGTAGTCTACTTTTCATCGATCTAAAATGCGCAGGCGTATATATTTAACTATAGTTGCCTAGTGAGAGAAAACTATGCATGTTGGCTTATAAAAAGTCCAATAATTACTGGATGATCTACATGATTTACCTTACACGACCCAGTCCTTTCTATATAGCATTTGAATTGCATAAATTAATATTTTTCTAATTATAAACACATTATGAAAATAGTATGACACGTACAATTGTACAATTGTATAACAATTATTTGAGTAATGTGTGTAATACAAACATGACGACACAAGTGATTAAAATATTGCGTGTTTTATATGAGTTAGAATACAAGAGGCACACGAGTGCCAGTATCGCTCCACTGGCTTGTTAAGCAAGCAGTGTGAGAAGAAAAATGACCCTGATATGCTTTATAAGGCAAAAAGACCCCCCTCTCTAGCGGCCTTAATTTTTTTCAAAAAATCAAAATAATTCAAAGTATTGTGTGTAGAGGAACATTTCTGTGAAATTATTTCGGAATCCAAACCCGGGTTTCTGACATTAGGAAAAATGGCCTCGTCGCCTGGTGGCCATGTTGTTTAACTTGGCCGAACCATCTGAGCAAATTTGGTAGAGAAGATTCCAAGGAACATTTCTGTGAAATTATTTTGAAATCAAACCAGTGGTTTCTGACAAGAAGATTTTCACAATTATCTATATAGTAATATCAAGAAAATTGCCCCCGTCCTCTGGCGGCAATGTTGTTTAACGGAGCGGAACCATTTGAGTAACTTTGGAAGAGGACCACTAAGGGTAATTTCTGTGAAATTATTTAATAATCCATCCAGGTGTTTTGGAGATGTCGTTTAAGAATTTATGTCTTAAAAGCTCCGACGGCCATCTTGTGCAGCGGACCGGAACCGTTTGAGCAACTTTATTAAAGACCGTTCTAGAATTTAGTCACTACCTAATTACCTCCCCTTATAACTCTCCGTGTCCGACATTACACTACTTCGCAACAGCTGATAAAAGATGCAGACTGAGTAGTTCGATTTCTAGTTCTGTCGTTTGACTTTTAAATTATTTTACTGTGCGAATGCCTTATGAACGAAGTGGTGGTAAACAGAGTGTTGTTATGGGTTGTAATAACTACCAAAAGAGACTCTTCGAATGGAAAAAAACTGTCTGTGATGATCACAAAAATGCAACACAAAGACTGACCATGTTTGCAGCCATTCAAATTGTTTCCCAAAAGACGAAGACATGAGAATGGCGTGAATCAAGGCAATCAATAGAAAGGACTTCAAACCAATGACCATATCAATTCTGATAAAAAATAACTGTGTAAATTTATTAAAACAGTTTTAAATTTGAATTTGAACTTAAAGTGAAAGTGAAACCACACATAAAAATAGTTCACCTGAGTGTCCCGAGAACAATTATTTTTATGAATACAACCAATTTGATTGCAAGCAAGAACACATATTTCACTAACAAAGTTTATTAAAGTCTCTTTATGTTGTAATAAATACACATTTTGCAGAACAATATCTAAATTAACCTTTTTGCAACACTATTTAAACATTTTAAAATGCGATTTTTAGTTAATTTACTTTATGAGAAAATTGTTTAATTTAAGCCTTGGTCACAACTCATTGCGGTGGTCGCAGACCACAGACCAAACGCACGATTTTGAGATTGCAAAGCACACATATGCGTTTCGTAAGAACTTGTGTTAATCGTACGGCATCGTGCGGCCAACTTACGTGCAACCTGCGTTCGCCGCACGTCTGTCGCGCGTTTTCAGTTTAAACAAACCGCAGATGGGTCTACGAATGGTGCTATTGATGTGCGTCTGTCCTACGACGATCTTACGTTAATCGTGCGACTGTTAATTACTTTTTATGTCAACTCATGACCAGCGCATAGTAATCGCACGATCACCGCAAATAGTACGCACGGTCGCCGCAAGACAGCAAGGATATTTTTACAAAAACACGAATATCAATATATTTTCTTCATAAATGTCCTGCATAAAATGGTGCCATTTACGACTTATTAATTTGACATGTATATCAGAAGATGCTATGTTAAAGTTAACAACATTTTATTATTTGTTAAGTAGCATTATGATTGTAACACACGTGAAATAAAGTGATCATAAAGAAATGTGTTAAAAGCATGCACGTAATTGCGGTTATTTATACGAAGCACATAGCACCTTGCGGTCACCGTGCGATAACCGCACGTGTCTTGCGGCGAGCGTGAATTGTCAGTTTATTTATTGCGTCGACGATGCGTTTAAGTACTACGCATGGAAGTCGTGGACGTCCGCATGTGCACCTTGCGTACTTGCGACATACATTTTCGAAGCAAAAACGTAGAGTGCCCGTAAGTTGATCTCGCGATGTTAGCACGGTGCCCTTACGGTGCCCGCACGATGGGTGATTGACGCAAGGCCGACACATCAACTTAAGCGCTTGCGCTAAAATGTATGTTGCGGTTGTTGTGGCGACCTTGCGATCGAGAAAAACACGCGCGGCCGCCGTATGTATAACGCACGTTTTTGACAAAAATCTCGACTCAAACTAGATGTAATGTCAACGCAACCCGGTTTTAACTGAGGCTGTATATAACAAATGTATACATTTATA
The DNA here is from genome assembly GCA_027627225.1 of Congeria kusceri. Taxonomy (NCBI): domain Eukaryota; kingdom Metazoa; phylum Mollusca; class Bivalvia; order Myida; family Dreissenidae; genus Congeria; species Congeria kusceri. The sequence continues at coordinate 20,094,427 of CM051024.1, forward strand.
AATTTTTGACATGGTAACTACAAGCAAGATTTTACTTGAACATAACAGTATATATTTTGCATACAGGGTCTGTAATATTTTCCGATTATAGTTCAGGTATTCCCCTTGCATTTTCTCAATGGACGATCAGCAAATCAGAATCCTATTCCAGTTCTTATCATGGGATATTCGCCGTTGACACCAAGAACCCCCCCCCCCGGGATGGAAACTACCCAGCAGACGACCATTGGTACCAAAATTCAAGGAAAATGTTGTAGAGGACATCAAACAGCAATTTTATACAGGCCTGACTTTAAGTTTTTTTGTTGTCCCTTGTTAGTGCATTGACTCCATTTGGAAAAAAAGTTGCCGTACAAACTGAATGGTGGAGATCAAATTCTTGCCATCCTTATTCGACTGCGTCTTGGATTTACTTTTCAGCAATTGCGCGAAGGTTTGGAGTTTCAAATCAACTAGCATGTTTAAAAAATGTTTAAGACATGGATGACTATTATGGCAAACAATTTAAGTGATTGTTTATACTGGCTACCACGAGAAACCATAAGGAGAACATTGCCAGGATCGTTTGGAAAAACTAATCCTCGCACAACTGTTATTATAGATTGCACAGAAATTTTCATTCAGAGACCAATTACACTGAAGGCGCGTGCTCAGACATGGAGCACGTACAGTCACACAATACTGCGAAGTTTTTTGGTTGCAATTGCACCAAACGGATTTATCATGCATGTATCCCCCATTATATGGTGGTAGAGCTAGTGAAAATTTTATAACCAAGTATATTAGGTTTTTAAATTATCTACTGCCTGGTGACGAAGTAATGGCCGATCGAGGCTTCACAATTGGAGAAGCTATCTATCAAGTCCTAGAGGATAGCTTCTGTCAGAAATCACTTTAAAAGTGCCATTATGAGGATGAAATCTTACAGAATACTGAATACAACTTTGCAAATAAAATCTTTAAAATCACACAACGTTGTCAAAGTGTTGAGAGTTGTAGCTTGTCTGTGCAACATGCATGTCTCTTGGATATGGAAAGCAGATTATTTTGAGCAAACATGAAAACTGTAGTACTTATATTATGGTTTGTGGTACAGCAACTATTACTACTGTGCACCTGTGTCTTTCTGTAACTTTGTTATGCTCTTAGTTTCTAGAAATAAATGTTTTGTATTGACTTTCAATTTGGGTTTCTTATGAAACGTGCTTTTTATTTAGTTTTAGTGTCAATAAAATGTAAATAGCAGACAGATACAAGTTTAACTTTTATTACACCTGAAAAGCAAAGCAAAATAACACAACTGTATAACATGTTAGATGAATATTTCAAACAGGACTGTATGTTACAATATTTGCAATTATTGATAATGAAATGTGGTTTCAAAAATTCAACAGGTATCTACACTATATACAATCATGTTATTTCATGTATATACTCAAAGAAAACAATGTTTGAAATAAAAAGTGAAAATTATGTTTCAGCGTCACATTGTTTTTGAACTTTTGAATAACATTTTTACTGTGTCAAGGGCATTGTTTAAGAAAGTATCAGTGTGTACATAATATACGGGATATTTAAGTTGTTTGTACACTTTATACATGTTATATACATATATAATAAAAAAACATCCACTTACAATTGAAATAAAATGTTAACATTTATTCGTTAGTTTTACCATTCTTGTCTATGAACAAAGTTCCTGCCACATAATTTTTAATAATATACTGGATATGTAAGCTGTATGTACACTATATACATGTTAAACATGTTATATACATTGTTAAATAACACCCAATTACAACTGAAATAAAAAATAAACATTTATTTTTTAGTGTCACCATTCTTGTCTATGAACATAGTTCAAGCCAGATACTTTTTGTAATTGAAGCCAGTTCATTTACAAAGCTTCTTGTACGAAGGGTACATTTTTTATCTGTTGGATGTAAGGTCTTCGGACAAACGCACAAGTAACTGTTTAAATTATAATTTAAGTACGCGTGGTAATAACATGTGGAAACATTCTGCATCAAATGGCACATCTGTAACAATGCACACAACAAACATGCAAAGAGATGGAATCGGGGAAAACGTGGCCATCTGAGCTTCCGAATAGTACCCGCTTTTTCCTTTAGGGTCCATGTATGGCTTTGAATCCTTGAGGTTAACGTCGTACGTACTTTCCTGACCAGATCATGTCTCATAGTGGTTTTGTCGGGAATTTAATTTACACAATTGTGTCTCTGTCAACTACTCCATCTGGGCTTGCCGAAATATAAGGTTATTGTTGGCAAATGACAAGTCCACACTGACGTACAGTTTGTCCACTAGTTTCTCGAAACCAAGCACGTGCTATCGGTTCACACTTCTGCCCATGTCTTGTTGCAACTGATCCTTTGAATATGTTGTATCAGTGGCTTGCAACAAACATGTTGGGGTCAGCACGGCTTGTTTTAGGAACTGAACGGACACGACTTGAGGAAATCCTAAATTTCCTGCAATCCATCCACAGATCAGAGTTCTGTCCTTCAGCCTGCTGCCGTATGGATTGGATCTTGTCATCATCAAGGCACACATTTATTCTGTAAGTGTCGTTGCAATTCCCGCATGACAATGGTGGAGACACTGATTAGCACTGTCATTACTATGGTTGCCAAGACTTGTGTCAGAGTATTTTCAGTCATGTCCACTGTTCTTTCCGGGGCATGTAGTATTTTGTAACGCATCGTCTGCATACAGTCCCATAGTTTTTTCATGCATGAGGACACGACATGCTTTTGCAGATCGCTGTGGTCAAGAAACTGCTTAATTTGAAGTAATGGTCCATCATTCTGGGCTCCTTTTCCTTTCATATTGGAACGTCGAAAGCATCGGGCTTCTTAAATCAATATCTGACAGTTAATCGTGACTCAACATGTTCGATGTTTTTTTCCCAAAGCAACTTGCTCGTCAGTGCATGTTTTCCCACCACCTACAAGCAAGGGTCACTGCATATATGATTGCGGATACATGGCTGCAGGTTCTTCCCTAAGGAACTGGCACATTGTACATGTACTTCATGACTTGTTTGTTCATTTACTTACATGTATGGAAATATGGACAAACACAAATGCATGTAAATAATATTACTTATACTCATATATATTAATTGTACATTTGAGCAATACAATTTCGTAGTTAAAGCATTGAAATGAAAAACGTCACATTATCCTCTAATGAATTACGTTCTGATGTTATAGAAACTATAAATATATTTAGAAAATTCAGAACAGAAATACAGTCAATTTATTGTCTTACTTACATGTGTTTCATCTCCTTATCATCAGGATTCAAGCATATCATATGTATGACCTGGTGACGGTTATTTATTTTATTTTGGCTCCGATTATCTTTCAGTACTATAAGCATTCTCTTTTTGCTCGTATTTATAATTTTCCTATAACAGTTGTTTTTTTGTTTATACCATGAAAAATGTGTGACTTTCCGTTTCGATTTCTATACATTTTCCATTGTGTCAATATATTAATCTGTTTGCATCTCGTCAGAAGTATATATATGATACTAACATGTATACAATATTGTGATTATATAAAAGAATGTACTTATATTAACATATCATGTGTCCGACAAAACTCGGAACCAAACGGGCATATTACGAACTGGGTAACGACATTTTTCGACAGGCACCGATATCGGCCGATCTTAGAAAAAAGCGGGAAATGATTAGATTTGTGTTTCCTTAAACCTGAAGAAAAAATAGAAACAATTCGTGAAGCCGCCTTTTTGTAAACCATTTCCTCTGGTACAGTATCCTAAAATATATTAGATTTACCCTACATTTGAGTTCAGTAAATGTATTCTACGTACACATTCATAAACCATGATCAACTAGCAACACAACTTACCGAGATTTTCTCCCGAGATTTCAATACGATTTTGTGATTAGATTGTCGATTTTTCCGATCATAGACTAAAGTGTAAAGGAGGACAGTCACCTGACCGACACAATGGCGGCGGTCAATTTATACTTTCTGGAATGGTCTAGAGACAGTATCAGTAGTCAGCACTCGACTTTTAGAAGAGATATTGGTTTACAAACATGCGTTTTAAAATTGTTTAAATATTGATTTTTGTTTACACGCCCTTGCTCTCGTACGAGTGAACATCGTGTTATTTCGCTGTAAGTTATGTGTTCGTTGTTGTTTTTATCCGTATTGAAATGTGTGAGTCCACGTAATATATCTTAAGATATTAGCATATAAATAACAACTAAATTATGTGTTCATCGTTTCATTCGAGCAATAGTTGTCTACCTTGCAACGATCTATAATGCGCAGGTGTATATAGTTGAGATCTATATAGTTGGTGTGCCTTTTTTATTAGTGTGTGCAAATTGTGCGTATTGTCATGTCAAGAGTTAAGTAGTCACTAGATGATCTTCACGATTTACATTATACAATCCAGCCCTTTCTATTTACAATTCGGCTGAGATAAATTAATAATACTTCGACTGAGAAAAATTAATAATAAGTTGTAATTAAAACACTAAAAGAAAATAGAAGGACATGTGAAATCAAATAACCATGACTTGAGTATAGTGTGTAATACAACAATGAAGACACTGTGATTAAAAACAGGACGTACTATATCAGTTCGAACAAAGTCATATCCTAAAGTGAGTGGTCGTGAACTATGATCCTTTTTATATAAGGCATCTTTTTGAGTGTTCCGTTTCTTCGCGCAAAGAATTAGCGAATTAATTCACCATCCAAAAAATCTTTAAATAACGAATAACAGCTTAAACAATTGAATAAATCATCAGTCGACAAAAAAAGATATTAATAGAAGTTAAAATCAAATAGGTAGTAACAGATGTTTAGAATTAACACATGACACAATTGACCACCGTTACTGACTGTACTTGTATAGTCTGTATAGTCTGTGGAAGTACCAGAATAAAGTATAAATAACACAGGAGAAGTCGTTAGATAAGAATTAACACAAGACAAAACTGACCACCGTTTCTGACAGTACTTAACTTTTATAGACTGTATAGTTTGTGGAAGTAAAAACATATAGCATAAATAATCCAGGAATAGCCATCAGTTGCTCAGTGCAAGTGTCGAAGTACCAAAGGGCAATAAGGACACTGCTGGGCATGCGCAGTCCATGGTTCGATGTCTCGTCCACGGACGGGGATCTCACAACCACAGTGGAAGCAGCGCACGAGGTCCGCCGTACCTTCAACACACATGCATATTCTAGTTCCTCCATAATAATGACACTTATCACGTTAGTAAAACCTGTCCACATTAATGTGTTCTATCTCTTGAATCTATATAAATTAATGCAATCTTATTGCAGTCCATTATCATTAATATTTTAATGAAGAATGGAACTAATCATTTATGATCACCAACTCGGACACCACATATACTATGTTTTACCAGCGAAGGCGAACTACTCGAACTCAATCATACCAGCGTAGAAGAAGCCTGCCTCGGAAAGTCTCCGTGCACGAGGCTGCACGTTTGACGGACTGTTGGAAAAAGAGACCAGGCGCACCGCCTGAAATGCGTACAATGGGTGCCTCGGTCTATCAGATTGAAGTCGATACACCGCCAAATCGACTGTTATGTCATAGTACACGGCTCCGGTAGTTGTTGATGGGAAGCCAGTGGATCGAACTATTAGAGCTGAAACATAATGTAGTATTTGAAGTAGGAGTAGTGGTAGTACTAGTAGTAGAAGTAGTAGTACAAGTAGTAGTAGTAGCAGTAGTAGTAGTAGTAGTAGTAGTAGGTAGTAGTAGTAGCAGCAGTGGTAGTAGTAGTAGCAGGAACAGTAGTAGTAGTAGTAGTAGTAGTAGTAGTAGTAGTAGTAGTAGTAGTAGTAGTAGTAGTAGTTGTTGTTGTTGTTGTAGCAGCAGCAGTAGTAGTAGTAGTAGTATAAGTACAAGAAGCAAAAGTAGTATTTGTAGTAGTAGTGGTAGTAATAGTAGCAGTAGTAGTAGTAGTAGTAGTAGTAGTAGTAGTAGTAGTAGTAGTAGTAGTAGTAGTAGTAGTAGTAGTAGTAGTAGTAGTAGTAGTAGTAGTAGTAGTAGTAGTAGCAGTAGCAGTAGTAGTAGTAGTAGTAGTGGTAGCAGTAGTAGTAGTAGTAGTAGTAGTAGTAGTTGTAGTAGTAGTAGTAGTAGTAGTAGTAGTAGTAGTAGTAGTAGTAGTAGTAGTAGTAGTAGTAGTAGTAGTAGCAGCAGCAGCAGTAGTAATAGTAGTAATAGTAGTAGTAGTATGTAACTGTCGTTTTGGTGCTTGTTTTTCTCGAAAATTAATATAATCTATGGTTGACCTATAAATAGCCTTCTGCGTTTCCAGCTAAGCTATTAACAATTCACCTTCTTAAAATGTATTCAGGTAAATCCACTAGAAAAGAAACACATCAACTCACATGAATTCAGTTGAATCCACTAGAAAAGAAACTCATCAATTCACATGAATTCAGGTCAATCCACTAGAAAAGAAACTCAGCAACTCACATGAATTCAGGTAAATCCACTAGAAAAGAAACTCATCAACGCACATTAATTCAGGTGAATCCACTAGAAAAGAAACTCATCAACTCACATGAATTCAGGTGAATCCACTAGAAAAGAAACTCATCAACTCACATGAATTCAGGTGAATCCACTATAAAAGAAACTCGTCAACTCACATGAATTCAGGTAAATCCACTAGAAAAGAAACTCATCAACTCACATGAATTCAGGTAAATCCACTGAAAAGGTAACTCATCAACTCACATGAATTCAGATGAATCCACTAGAAAACAAACTCATCAACTCACATGAATATTCTAAACTGTATTTGCTTAAACGAATGCATGTTTCTACAATAAGTTATCGGACGATTAACCGTGTGCTCATTATAGTTTAGTTGTAGTAGTAGGAATAGTAGTAGTAGTAGTAGCAGTAGTAGTAGTAGTAGTAGTAGTAGTAGTAGTAGTAGTAGTAGTAGTAGTAGTAGTAGTAGTAGTAGTAGTAGTAGTAGTAATAGTGGTAGTAGAAGTAGTAGTGGTATTTGCAGTAGTAGTAGTAGTATTAGTAGTAGTAGTAGCAGTAGTAGTAGTAGTAGTAGTAGTAGTAGTAGTAGTAGTAGTAGTAGTAGTAGTAGTAGTAGAAGTAGTAGTAGTAGTATAGTTGTAGTAGTAGGAATAGTTGTTCAAGCAGTGGCAGCAGTTGAAATTATAATCATAATAGGAAAGGGAGTAGGTTAAGTTTTAGTTATGGTAGTCGTAGAAGCATTTGAAAATAAGTTTATGCTAAGTATATGGTTCTTTCTTTGGAATATGTTTTTATATACATTATATAATAATAATAATAATAATAATAATAATAATAATAATAATAATAATAATAATAAAAATAATAATAATTATTATTATTATGTGTACAAACATGCCATTCCTCTCGGGGCATCGCGTGTGTCATATCCTACATCTCCCAAAGGATGGTTGCTACTGGCTCTTTGGTAGTCGACACCTTGGTGACGATGCACAGGCACGTTACGTCCATCTGTACCGAGCATGAACGCGCAGTCAGCCTCGTGCATGAAATTCCCTACTTGAAACAAGACGTCGTCCGTCTGCCAGTCGTTGTGGTATCTATGGCAACTAAAGCATCTAACTGTTGTACCGTAGCAAGTATAGAAGAATCCGTTGCTTGCCAGCTTTATCCAGCTCACACACACGTTTAGCGGAAATGTCCGAAATGACAGAAACCGGAACATTTCGAAGCACATTTCTAACTCATCCACAGTTCTTGCAGCAACCGGACATGCCATTGTCGCAGTCCTTAGCTCAATTTTTATAAATGAATAATTTCTGATTTCACCAACAATTAATGTTATTAAATCTCATTCCAAAGTAATGTATTAAGTATTATATAACGCCAAAAATGTATCATGAAATTGATTTATTTATTTTCTTTGTGATCTATTTTGTTCTGTCGATAATGTATTACAGAACTGAATTTGTATTTGAGTGACTGTCATACGTGTTAAACATAATAGTTAAAGCTGATTTCACACATACGTGAATTGTAAGAACTTGCGTAGTTCTAATGCAAATGCATTGTGTGTGTTTTCAGTTAAAGCATTTTACAACCTCGTTTTTCTAAATTTGATTTTTGCTAGTCTGCGGTATTTGATTATTTTTGTCCAATAATGGCATACAAATAGTACTTAAAACACAACAACAAGAAATATATATTAAATATTTTTTTTTAAATTTTAAGTATGGTCAACGTTTTGCTGGTGAGCATATATATGTATAATCCAATATGCCTGAAGATATAAATGCATATGCGAATTGAACTTTTATTAGTCAAATCATATCTAAAATGAGTATCTGTTACAGACAGCTAGTGAACCTCGTGTAAATTTAAAAATGAATTACAACTATGACATACTATATGATTCAATCAAAATTAAATCGTTAATTGTGAGGAAGTATTATATATAGTTCATCTGTCCATGATATAATTGTTTTTATGAAGGTCAATTGAATTTGGACTGACAGACAAACAGTGTCATTACATGAAAATTCGTCGTAGGTTTGCTCTGGTTTGCATCTAGCCATTGAGTAATTGAATGGTAGTTAAATTGAATTATTTTCTGTTTTATTGCTGTTTAATTTGAATCGCGGTGCTATGAGGCTAATTTTTATTTACACGTACATGTTTTGTAAATAATTCTTGACCAACTGTGAGGTTCTTGCACACATAAACCGGTTTAAATCCCCAATGCTTTGCATTGACCGTTCAAAGCCGGTGACCCCAGTTTTATTCATGTGTGTTTTGTGTTTGTTATGTGTGTTTGTGATGTCCTGTGTATTGTTTTTTTACAATTGGACCTCGGGATGCTAATTAGATTTATCTGCTGTTGTCGCAACTGGAGTTTTGCTTTGTTTATATTCTAATACAGTCCAAGTATTTTCCTCTAATGCAATGATACATATAGTGATAATGTTGACAATATAATCTAATTTGAATAACTACGAAACGGATGATTAGCACGAATGAATATTGAAAACTATGAAGTTATAACTTTAAGTTTCAAAAATTACTTGTCCTTAACGCTGCGTTAATGTATTACTCCAAAAGCGAACGCGAAATACTTTTAATAAATTGCTGTAATTAAATTTAATCTCTAAAATTAAAAATAAATGCTATAAATGCCACTTTCAATATACTGGATAACTGGATACCTCCAAACCATGCCGCAATAAGAAATCGTTTTATTTCACGAATCGAATTTTGCATTTCTAGTCTTTAATGATGAAATCGTGTGCTAAAACGATAGTGCGATTGTGTCTTTCGTGTTAACCTTTAATCGCTTAAATCGTTCGTTATACCCGTGTTATTTACACCGCTTCGAGGGTAGTGATAAAAACTACATTCAAGCACTGAAGTGTGACAACGTTGAATCATAGTGTGAGTATAAAAAGAAGAAGCAGTAGTAATACTAGTAATAGCAGCAGCAACAACACCATTAGCAGTAGTAGAAGTAGCAGTAGTAGCAGTAGTAGCAGTAGTAGTAGTAGTAGTAGTAGTAGTAGTGGTAGTAGTAGTAGTAGTAGTAGTAGTAGTAGTAGTAGTAGTAGTAGTAGTAGTAGTAGTAGTAGTAGTAGTAGTAGAAGTAGTAGCAGGATCAGCAGCCGCAACAGTAATAGCAGCAACAACAGCAGTAGAAGTAGTAATAGTAGCAGTAGTAGTAGTAGTAGTAGTAGTAGTAGTAGCAGCAGTAGTAGTAGTAGTAGTAGTAGTAGTAGTAGTAGTAGTAATAGTAGAAGTAGTAGCAGTAGTAGTTGTAGTAGTAGTAGCAGTAATAGTAGTAGTAGTAGTAGTAGTAGCAGTAATAGTAGTAGTAGTAGTAGTAGTAGTAGTAGTAGTAGAACTAGTAGCAACAGCAGTAGAAGTAGTAGCAGTAGTAATGTAGTAGCAGTAGGAGCAGTAGCAGTAGTAGCATTAATAGTAGTAGTTCTTGTAGCAGTAATGCAAGTAGTAGTAGTAGTGGTAGTAGTAGTAGTAGTAGTAGTAGTAGTAGTAGTAGTAGTAGTAGTAGTAGTAGTAGTAGTAGTAGGAGTACGAGTAGGAGTAGGGGTAATACAATCAGTAGCAGCAACAATAAAAGCAGCAACAGCAGCTGCAGTAGTAGTAGTAGTAGTAGTAGTAGTAGTAGTAGTAGTTGTTGTTGTATTAATAGTAGTAGTAGTTGTAGTAGTATTAAAAGTAGTAGTAATAGTATAATTAGCAGCAAAAGTAATAGTAGCAGCAGTAGTAGTAGTAGAAGTACACGTTACTATTGTTGTTGTTGATGCGATGTTGTTGTTGATTGTGTTGTTGTTGATGTTATTGTTGTTGATGTTGTTGTTGTTTATGTGCTTGTTGATGTTGTTGAATTTGATTTTGTTCTTGTTGTTGATGTTGATACTGTTGAATTTGATGTTGTTGTTGTTGTTGTTGATTATGGTTTTGTTGTTGATGTTGTTGTTTTTGTTGTTTTTGTTGTTGTAGTTGTTGTAGTTGTTGTTGTAGTTGTTGTTGTTGTTGTTGATGTTGATATTGTTGTTGATGTTGTTGTTAATGTGGTTGTTGTTTATGTTGTTGTTAATGTTGTTGTTGTTGTTGTTTTTGTTCCTGTTTTTGTTGTTGTTTTTGTTGTTGTTGCTGCTGCTGCTACTGCTGTAGTAGTAGTAGTAGTAGAAGAAGTAGTAGTAGTAGTAGTAGTAGTAGTTGTTGTAGTAGAAGTAATGGTATAAGCACTAGTTGTAATTGTTGTTTATTTATAGTTGTGATGGATTTAACTCTGATGCAAGTATATTGATCTTTTTGTTTTTACTGGTAAGTTGGCTCGATGGTTAGTTGTTCGTTGGGTTGATTGCGTTTTGACTGAATATTGTTGGATGTTTGGTCAGTTGGTGCGTTAGTTGGTTCAGTGCTGCCTGTATTTTGTTTGCGTAACGCTTGCGTTCTTTGGTTGATTGAGAGTTAATTGTTATTTGGTAGCTGTTTGGTCAGACTGATGGTTAGTTGGTTATGTTTACTTGCCAGCTTGTTGGCGAGCTTTGTGGTTAGATGGTTTGTTATTTGATTGGTTTTGTGTTGATGTTAGATTTATGATTGTTTGGCCGTTGATCAGTTGGAATTTCTGTGTGGAATTTGTTAGTTGGTTGAAGGGCGGATAAGCGATTTTTGTTTGATGTTCTCAACCAGTGTTTGGGATATTATGTGGTTTTATTTTGGTTGGTTTGTTATTTAGGTTAGCTTTGTTCTACGGCTGGCTGTCGTGTGGACTGATGCTTTAGTGGTAAGTTTGTTTCTTGTTTGGTTGATTTTGGATGATTGTATTGATAGTTAAGTTGGTTGGCATGCGTGTTAGCTATATTAGATGGATGTTGCTGTTATGTTTGTTGTTTGTTTGCGTAGTTGATTGGTTAATTAGCTGGATTCTTGGTTTGAAGGTAAGTTTGTTGGTTGGTTGTTGATTTATATATTGATTAGCCAGCATGTGGGTCGGTTTTTATGTTCGTCCGTTAATTTTCTGGTGAGTTTCAATAGTTCTAATGCTTAATGAATGTGTCTACTAATAATTTACCTAGCTTATTTTTCAATACACCCATTTTCTAATATGTCACTGGATAGTATTCTAAATAACAGTTTATTTTAAAGTTTATGTACCGCAAACATGAGTAGTGTATGCTGATATGTTATGCAACAGTTTAAATGCAAGGGCAAATATTGCAAAAACACTCATATCATTAGAATCCAAAGTTATAATACGAACACGATTTGACAAATGCATTAACATTATTTTGTGTATTAATTAAAAATATTGTTTGATAATTAAAAAATATATACTTGGAATGTTTACAAAATATCAATTGAAGCATTAAAAATTCCAACGTCAGTTAATTGTTTAAATTTTAAACAACAACAATGAAGGTTTTTCAAATGTATTTAAAATATGTTATGCAACAGTTTAAATACAAAGGTAAATATTGCAATAATATCATTAGAATCCAAATTTAAAATACAAAAACGATTTGACAATTGCAATAACATTAATCTGTGTATTAATAAAAAATATTCCTTAATAATTAAAAGGTATACTTTGGAATGATTACATAATATCAATTGATGCATTCAAAATTCCAAAGTCAGTTAATTGTTTAAATTAAAAAAAAGAAGGTTTTTCAAATGTATTTAAATTATATTTGTTTAAAGGGTGTCACAAAGGTTTGTTCCTTTGTGAGTGTTAGAGACGTAAATTGTTCTATAAATTGGGTAATTGTAATGAATATATATGTCATCCTATTATCTCACAGAAAAGGCGTAAGTTAACATCTGACTCATCTAATGAACATCACGATTTAATATATTTAATATATTTAACGAATACATCATTCTCTATACAAATATGGACTTTTTTTAGCTGTGCAATATCATGTGAAGGTGCACAGCAACATCTATATTGAACAAGGCGAATCAGTTTTCATCCTAATGGAAACTATCCTGTCTATTTATAAAATAATGAAATAGGTGAACTGAATCACGCAATATTCGCTATTTTTGCATTAAGTTCGACAACTCTTACATGTTTCCTGAAACGAATAACACTTCTCTCATCGGTTACTTCCCCTATACGGTTAACGTTACCCATTTACCTCCGCGCAGATATTGAAGTGGTTCCGAGCATAGCTCAAATTATATCCTTTCCGACATGAAGTTTCACGTAACCATAGTCAAATCGCATGGCTCAAATTAAAATCGTGGACTAGCAGAACATGTAAGCACCGGTAATTCCTTTAGTTGTTGTGTTTACTTTTTATTTATCTCTTTATGTTTTTATGTTAACTCGTAAATTATACGTATACATGGACCAATAATGCAACTTTTCTTTGGAGTTTAATAAAATCATAAAATGTATATCAAAATGTTCTAAAACATCGTTCAACACATCAGAGTGGTCGCCCCTAAATCCATTCAAATCGTTGTGGCAGTAATTACCGAAGAACACCAAGGGGGAAGTAACTTTGGGCAACCACTAGTTTTAGAACATTTTGATTCTTGTGTTTTAATATTTTGTTAAATATTTGTAAAACTCGCTCAGAAATGTCGCATTATTGGTCCAGACATGTATATTGAGCGTTGCAATTGAAAAGAAAAAAAGATAACAGCGCAAGGATTGTATTGTTTACACCTAGTTGGATTTTGGTTTTGAGTTCGTCCACCATTTTTATCAACACGATTTGCGATTTGACTATGGTCACGTGGAACTTGGTTCTCGATACAACATTGAGTTAATTGACTACAAGGACATTGAGAATATAATTATCTTATCTGGAGTATTACATTAAAAGCATAGCAATCAAGACCTTTTGAACAATTCCGGGCGAAAAGTTAATGCAGCCATAGCTATGCATGTTGGTATATGCTAGTCACACGATATTTGTTTGTTTGGATTGTACGCCGTTTTTAACAGTGTTCAAGTGATATCACGGCGGTCAGTTAACCTACTCACACTTTTCCTGGGCAAACTAAGCCGATCTAAGCGGTTTACCAGTACTAAGTGTACATACCTATGCCAGTAACTGACAACTGCCCTACTTGTATCAGAGGTAGTGGGGGAATGGCCGTAGAAATAATTTCATGAACAATCCCCACACAAAGGGCTGGGACTCGAACTCACGATCCCCGGATTGACAATCCTGTGTTTTATCAACTGAGATAGCTAGTCGTCCCAAAATATGCAATACGGTTAGATGTCTAATAAGCTTATAAATTCAACCATTCGTTTATATAAAGTAGGCCGTATACCAAATTGTTCGTTTTTTTCCTGCTAAAAGAGTCATTTCGCATAACGGGCACGTGTGTCAATGGTTACTTTCCTGAAAACGATGTGTCTCCTGGGCATTTTGTATCGTGACACTGAATTACTTGAAATTTGAATTTTTAGCATTTTATGTATAGACAGCATATGCTTTTGTCGAAATCGCGAATGCATTATGTGCATTCTGTGATTTTTACGGGTGACTACAATCACGTGAGATGCATTTTCTTAGAAGTCGCATACAATAATATTATTTTATTATAGTATTATCTTATTTTATTTAAATATCGAAAATAGAGAGAAGCATCTTTCCAACGAGACTCGGAAAATCTTGGATAAAGAAAAATGGGGAACGACGCGAGGAAATTTTGCTATTTTACAATGGGACCCTATGGGAATTGGATTTACTGGTTTATAAGACTGCGACACTGTCAACATTTCCATGTATACTATCTTCCGTAACTTGTAATTAATGGGATCATTCCGAGCTCGCCGAACCCGTGTGTCTACTATACATTGTATTTGTTTTTCACGCACACATCTTCACTGCTATACATTGTATTTGTTTTTCAGACACACATCTTCACTACTATACATTGTATTTGTTTTTTTTAGACACACATCTCCAATACTATACATTGTATTTGTTTTTCAGACACACGTTTTCCATACCAACATTGTATTTTTTTTTCATTTGATAATGTTATTCGTAAAACAAAGACAAGATTTGTAATCAGTAGAGATAGTACACGAAAATACGCTCAATGTTGCGATCAGTAGATATAGTACACGAAAATACGCTCAATGTTGCGATCAGTAGAGATAGTACACGAAAATACGCTCACTGTTGCGATCAGTAGAGATAGTTCACGAAAATACGATCAATGTTGCGATCAGTAGAGATAGTACACGAAAATACGCTCAATGTTGCGATCAGTAGAGATAGTACACGAAAATACGCTCAATGTTGCGCGATGCTTGTGTCGTGCTTCATTATTTTACATCTTACCTGAACGCTAAATCTTGCGTCATAGCCCGTGCTATGAGATATTAGTTTAGATGGGAATTAGCTGCACTAAATTAAATTTAGTTTAGATGGGAATTAGCTGCACTAAATTAAATAAATATAAAAATGTACCATAGGACGCACATTATAAAAAAGGAAACAATAATAATTTAATATATAATTATGGCATGACACGTGCATAGCGTTCTATAGACAAAGCAGAACATTTTCCGTTGTAAATTGCCAATATACTACTCGAAAAAGTAGTTCCGGAACAGTAAAATATAGTTTGATTTGTAATTGCAGAATATGTTCTCAGGTCATGTTAGAATCGAAATAATTATAGCCCTCGTGGTTTAATTCTTACGCATCGGAACTCAAAGTCGTTGTTTATTTAGAGATAAACAACGATAAAAGGAAAATTATTTCTTAAATAAACATCTGTGTGTGCATCGTAGGAGTGCATTGACCCAAGCTAACTGTTACCTTACGGTATTATCTTGTGAGTATACATTGGAGTTTTGATTGTAGAAAACAATTTAGGAATTCATAATCTCACATTATATAAATACATGTACCGGTATATGCTTTTCAGCAATGGTTTCTTCTAAATGTCTAGCTTCTAATTAATATTAATAAAAGATAACTAACTTAAATGATTTTGCTTTACATTTGCGAATATCGTTCATCTATTTTCAGTAAAGAAGAAAACTTGTCATTGATGAAATGTGGAACGAAGTTGTCTCTCATTAGCAAAATCCTGAAACAATGTGATTAAAGAGGGATAATTTGTTAGGGTTAACGCTTATCTCTTTAAATGAATTAGAGTATTTTAAAGGTGTCACAAATGCCTAAGCGACGTTTCTATATTCTTTGGAGTGTTCTGTTTTTTTTATAATTCTATAACATGATTGCATAAAGAACATTAAATAGCAATACAGTGCCGAATAAACTTTCTATTTAATAGTCCTTATCTGACCTATTTAATAGTCCTTATCTGACCTATTTAATAGTCCTTATCTGATCCATTTAATAGTCCTTATCTGACCCATTAAATAGTCCTTATCTGACCCATTTAATAGTCCTTATCTGACCCATTTAATAGTACTTATCTGACCCATTAAATAGTCCTTATCTGACCCATTTAATAGTCCTTATCTGACCCATTTAATAGTCCTTATCTGACCCATTTAATAGTCCTTATCTGACCCATTTAAATAGTCCTCATCTGACCCATTTAATAGTCCTTATCTGACCCATTTAAATAGTCCTTATCTAACCCATTTAATAATCCTTATCTGACCCATTTAATAGTCCTGATCTGACCCATTTAATAGTCCTTATCTGACCCATTAAATAGTCCTTATCTGACCCATTTAATAGTCCTTATCTGACCCATTTAATAGTCCTTATCTGACCCATCAAATAGTCCTCATCTGACCCATTTAATAGTCCTTATCTGACCTATTTAATAGTCCTTATCTGACCCATTTAAATAGTCCTTATCTGACCCATTTAATAGTCCTTATCTGACCCATTTAATAGTACTTATCTGACCCATTAAATAGTCCTTATCTGACCCATTTAATAGTCCTTATCTGACCCATTTAATAGTCCTTATCTGACCCATTTAATAGTCCTTATCTGACCCATTTAAATAGTCCTCATCTGACCCATTTAATAGTCCTTATCTGACCCATTTAAATAGTCCTTATCTAACCCATTTAATAGTCCTTATCTGACCCATTTAATAGTCCTGATCTGACCCATTTAATAGTCCTTATCTGACCCATTAAATAGTCCTTATCTGACCCATTTAATAGTCCTTATCTGACCCATTTAATAGTCCTTATCTGACCCATCAAATAGTCCTCATCTGACCCATTTAATAGTCCTTATCTGACCTATTTAATAGTCCTTATCTGACCCATTTAAATAGTCCTTATCTGACCCATTTAATAGTCCTTATCTGACCCATTTAATAGTCCTTATCTGACCCATTAAATAGTCCTTATCTGACCCATTTAATAGTCCTTATCTGACCCATTTAATAGTCCTTATCTGACCCATTTAAATAGTCCTTATCTGACCCATTTAATAGTCCTTATCTGACCCATTTAATAGTCCTTATCTGACCCATTTAATAGTCCTTATCTGACCCATTAAATAGTCCTTATCTGACCCATTTAATAGTCCTTATCTGACCCAATTAATAGTCCTTATCTGACCCATTTAATAGTCCTTATCTGACCCTTTAAATAGTCCTTATCTGACCCATTAAATAGTCCTTATCTGACCCATTTAATAGTCCTTATCTGACCCATTTAATAGTCCTTATCTGACCGACAATAATGGTTTGTTCTTCGTTTCGTACAATGTCTTCTTTCGTGAGGTTACTTGGAAGCTACCATAATTTTCTCCTCGAGTTGAAAGAAACTTACAGAGTTGTCCCCCTGTAATTATGAAGATCAAGTTAGCGCAATGAGTTTGACAGACTGACAAACAGGATTCTTTTTTAATATGTTGATAGGAGAATTTATTCCCTCTCTTCATTGATATCAGGTGAAGCAATTAACAGAATGTAAGATAAAATAGTGTGCATTAAAACTATTGTATTAGTGAACCCTGCATTCGATGTCATAGTCAAATGGTTTTAACAATAATTTAAATATGGAAACACCTGTAACAGATAACGGATTAAAATGTATGCGCATTTTTATTCCTGAAGATTCAATACGTAACGAGAAGCCGGACACGGCAAGCTCAGTTGGTAGAGTGCTGGACTGTCAATCCGGAGTTCGAACCCCAGCCCGGCCAAATAACTTGTGTGGGGTGGGGATTGGTCATGAAATTATTTCTGTGGCCATTCTCTCCCTACATCTGATTCAAGTAGGGCAGTTATCAGTTACTGGCATAAGCATGTGCATTTAGTACTGGTAAACCGCATAGCTTGCCCAGGAAAAGTGTGAGTAGGTTAACTGTTCGCCGCGATATGACCGAAATAATGTTAAAAACGGCGAACAATCTAAACAAACAAACAAACTTGACGTGAACGACTTCATTATTTAACAAAACTTCCATCAATAAATATTAGTTTTTTTTCTTCAAATTAATCCATTTACAGGACTCCAATTATACACATGTTTTTTCATTTAAACAAACGTACATACCCGGTATATTACATCAAACCCACGCGAGAACCGCTCGCGCTGTGTAACAGTTATTCATTAATGATAACTAAAATACGAAATTGCGTTTTATTTGGATTCATAAAAAAAAATTAGTATCATAACGCATGCCTACAAACAGCTTTGACGCAAGCACCAAAATCACATTACTTTCAGTTTAAAATGTTTCTTACACCAATGTATTAAACCACAATCGTCCATTTTAAATTGTTATTTACATAACGTGTTCAGGAATTAGGGGATACCGAAATATTACGTCTTTAATAACAAGGAGGGAAGATAAAAGGGCCAGCATCTTAAGCCTTAAATTAAAAGATGTTTGCCGACAACTCATGCTTCATCAAATGTTAATTTGAAATGAACGGTAAAACCCTGAAACTTTGTGTCGATTTAACAATTAATGAAAACGGCGACAGTGTGATCGTTACCTACCATATTAATACAGATTCTTAATACAGATATTTCGCGAAAGTGACAATAGGATATTGTACTTTATATCCAGTGCGTTCTTATAAAAAGAAAACCGATAATGATGTTGGTATTTAGAAGTATTTATGTTTATATAGATTCTACAAAATTAAACAAACCCGCGGTCAAGTGAGATTACGAAAAGCCGTGTCTTGTTCCATCGTTGTAAAAGTAGCTTCTTTTCACGTATGGCGCAAACTTGTAAATAAGTGATTGAAAGTTACGGAGGTCATGTCTGTAATTTGAATGCTAGATTCCAGCGGATTAGTCAAACCCAGGGGGATCGGTCAAGCGTCGGGCTGGATTGTGATGCGGCGTTTTCAAAAACGTGGCAAAATTTTCCACCACCAACCGCGGCCTGATTTTAAAGAACTAAATGTTTGTTGGCGTTACATATCGGATCGACTCAAGGAAATTTTTCATATCATCTTGTTAACATTGTCCATATTACGACTGCCGGAAAGCAAGTACAGTAAACATGGTTGTTTAACAGAGATAAAAATGATAACAACTAAGATAAAAAGATGCTGTTGATGCTGCTGCTTCTGCTGGCGCCGCCGCTGCTGCTGATGATGATGATGACGACGACGATCGATGGCGACGACTACGATTCTAATCTTCGTTAGTAATCGTGCCGCTTAAATGTGTATTTTTTTAATTTTTAACATTCTTCGAAAGGATGTCACAAAAGTCAATGCAATTTAAAACATCTCTATTGGTATTTACCGGTATACACTTTCGCATAATTCGATTCCAAACCAATTGCTCGGACGGAGTCAGGCTGGTTCGCAATGATGTCTGAAGTACGATCAACAGTAAACTAAATACACATTAGAGTTATGTTTCAAATAAGCAGCTATTTTCCTCTGTAAAATCTTAAAATTTAACATGGCGGTGGTCACGCCTCCGACTGACTCGGATCAGGTTTCGCTAATTAGCGCGACAGACTTGCCTTCGGAACTTTGGCTAGAAAAGATCCTATCTCGCACTATTTTAAATAGTCGATTGAATGGAAAATCTAACGTTTGAATACCCGCCGTCGTCACATTTCAAGAGGTATTGGCAAATTAACTTTCAAGCTTCTTTCAGAGATTTATTTTACAAGGTCTCTGTATCACCTAGACGCTTATGAGTCTTGACTTTGATTCATTTACCGTGGAAAGTTTCGTCTAATGGGTGCTCAAACGCGACTGCTGACTGAAGTATTGTAAAGGATTATATATCAGACAAAACGATAATGTTGCGACGAGTTGCCTCGCTCGAATCAGAATCGTTTGTAATATAAAAGAGACCTTTCAACACCAATTAACTCAGAACCAGTTTGAAAATAATGAAATTAAATTCGATAGACAGAAACCGTTTTAGGAATACTCACTTTTTAAAACTGTTTCGTCGCGTTAATTAGTTAAACGCTTGAACACGATATGCTTTCTGCATTATTACCCTGTCACATTGTCCCGAATTGTAACTACGGAGCTACGGATTACTAAACCGCCAGTCACCGTTCGAGTATATATGTCTAGCTCATTTGTGCTGATTCGTACTCGTATCGCCAATGTCTGTTTATTGTCACGGAGCTTGTGCCACGGAGCAGGTCATACCGTTGCCACTTTCGCCAGTCATCGACACGGGTTGGACCTTTCGACACGTCTTCTTTCGCTTCGTTACGGTTTCGTGTGTCCGCCATCGTAGCTTCGCGACTTCGACCTGTGTTTATGAAACGACCACGAAGCGCCGACACGATACGCCGAAAAGCAGAGACGATGCGCTGAAGCGCCGACACGATACACCGAAGCGATATAAACGTCGCAATCTCGTGTGTGTTTTTTTCATTTGTGGCTATAATATTGGGTGAAGATACGAAGATATGATGTTCATATCGCTTCGGTGCATCGTGTCGGCGCCTCGGCGCATCGTGTCGGCGGGTCGGCATATCGTCTCGGCGCTTCGGCGTATCATCTCGGCGCGTCGGCGCCCTTTCATTTCTGAGGTCGCCGACGAGCCGACACGATACGCCGACGCGCCGAGATGATATGCCGACGCGCCGACATGAAGCGCCGAAGCGCCGAATCGATACGCCGAAGCGCCGACACGATGCGCCGAAGCGATATAAACGTCGTTTCGTCGTATCTTCGCCTAATGTTATATGGCGTACCGTATTAGTCAAAAGGGAAAATAATTATTATGTACGAGTACAGTTGCTATAAATAAATATACATGCAGATGTAAAATGTATTCCCACAAGTGAAATGTTGTACCTAGAGGTCTAAATTTATACATGAAAGCACATTTAAAATAATACTTGCAGGTAAAATTTATACCTACAGGTACAAATATATAACTGTTGGCACATTATTATTCCTACAGATATATACAGGTGCATTACACAATGTTATGAAAACACAATTGTTTATTTCTTAAATTTATGTATTGATATACGTATTTAATATTAACATTGAAGTATTTTACGTAAATAAATGTTGCATTAAGACTGTCTGCTGAATTTTGGTTTGGGTCAGAAAATATATCTACAAGTGCAATTTATACATTCAGGTACAAATATATAACTGTTGGCACATTATTATTCCTACAGATATATACAGGCGCATGAAATAATGTTATGAAAACACAAGTGTTTACTTGTTAAGTTTACTTATTGATATACGTATTTAATATTAATATCGAAGTATTTTACATTAAAAATAAAAACAATGTTGCATTAAGACTGTCTGCTTAATTTTTGTTTGGGTCAGAAAATATACCGACAGGTACAATTTTAGTTCGGGTATAAATTTATACCTGTAGGTACAAAAGTATGCCTGTAGGTACAACTTTGTACCTGCAGGTCCATCTGTTTATTATGGTGGCACAGAGGTGACCTGCACTACTCTTTTCAAATCTCGTTCCCACAAGATGCTAACTCATGGGGACGAGATACTAACTCGTGGGGACGTGAAACCAACTCGTGGGAACGAGGTACTAACTCATGAGAACGAGATACTATGTCGAAGGAACGAGCTACTAAATCAAGGGAACGAGATACTTAGTCGAGGGAACGAGTTCGTATCTCGTTCCCACGAGTTAGTATTTCGTCTCCACGAGTTAGAGAACCCATCAAATGTTTCCGTATATATGTTTTTATATTAACCATGGCCGACAAAAACGAGCATGTTGTAAGATGGTACTAAGTCGTTCGCTCGAGTAAGTATCTCGTTCCCACGAAATAATAAGTCGATCCCTCGACATGAGTCGTTCCCATGAGTTAGCATCTCAGTCTCACGAGCTAGTATCTCGTTCACTCGAGTTAATATCTCGTGGGAACGAGAAAAAAGTAGTGCATGTCACCTCTGTGTCACCGTAATTTATATCTGTTGTGTTTACATTTACTTCTGACTCAAACGGTACTGCACAATTTTATAGCCACAGATGAAAAAATGAACGCGAGATTGCGACGGTTATATCGCTTTGGAGCATCGAGTCGGCGCTTCGGCGTATCGTGTCGGCTCTTCGGCGTATCGTCTCGGTGCTTCGGCGCATCGTGTCGGCGCATCGGCGTATCGTGTCGGCGCGTTGGCGACCTCAAAAATGAAAGGGCGCCGACGCGCCGAGACGATACGCCGACACGCCGATACGATGCGACGACGCGCCGGCACGATGCGCCGAAGCGATATTAACGTCTTCTCGTCGTATCTTCGCCCAATTGTATAGCCATATATGACAAAAAAACACGAGATTGCGATGTTTATTTCGCTTCGGCGTATCGGGTCGGCGCTTCGGCGCATCGTCTCGGCGCTTCGGCGTATCGTCTTGGCGCTTCGGCGCATCGTGTCGACGCGTCGGCGAATCGTCTCGGCGCTTCGGCGTATCGTGTCGGCGCGTCGGCGTGTCGTGTCGGCGCTTCGGCGCCCTTTCATTAGCACAGGTCGAAGTCGCGAAACTACAATAGCAGTAACAGGACACCGTACTTCGTAAATTGGCATATATAACAGACGTAAATATTAAATGATTAAAATCTTATCCGAAACAATATTAGATACTGAGTCCTATATTAGATAATCGGAGTAACGTTAAGTCAGAACAAGGTTGCCTATCACACATTTTCTGAATATTTGTGGTTGAAATATTTGCGGGGACACTATCATGCTTAAAAGGACCTGTACGCATATTGCCAAACGGACAAATTCAAGATGCTTAATTAAATAAGAAGAAATGTTCTTTTTTTTCAAACACGTGTAACGTGTATATAGGGTAAATGTGCAAATGACCGTCTGACCGAGTGTTTAGCGAGACTTTTGAATTTCAAGCGTTTTAATAATTTTCTTGATATAACGTAACTTGAGTACTTTTGTCAATTTTTGTTCGTTTCTGTAAATAAAACGTTTACATACCAACGTATATATAACAAAACAAAACAAAAAAAATTGAATAAAATTCTAATTACAGTAATACAATTGTGTGCGATAACATGTCAATCGTGCTGACGCCTACTCGTGCATACTAATTTAAATTTACTGTTTACCTTTCGATTTTGAATGACATATTTGCAACGAAACACATTATTAACCAATGTGTGCATGTTCAATGTACGGAAAAATGGAAATGTATTTTAAAAAGGTATAAGTTTCAAAATAAAAAAAGTTTCTAAATTAGCATAGCCAAAATTGTGCACATACATTCTTAATAGTGCATGCGAGACGTTATGAAATTCAAAACACTAACTCCATCCTCAATGTTGACTGCCATGTTTGTCGGTTAAGGCCGTTCACATGTTCCGGTTCACTGACATTTATAGTTCGGTCAAATTAATAACCTGACATCGATCTTTATTCATGAACATATTACAAATCCGTTACTATGAAAATAAATGTGTTGCCTTACTGATTTCGATTTAAATAGATGAAAGATTATATTCTACTGAAAATACATTTTTCGAAACACGTAAAAAAGTGCATGAACATAACCGAGTACGAATATAGAATATAATACAAGCGAGTAATATGCTCTTAGAGTTCATCAGTGTATGTTCAATGTGTTTGAGATATACAGGTTTATGCGCATTAAATGCGACATGCTTATTAGCAGCATTATGTTCCGTTTGACTGAAAAATAAAATATTTATGGAAACATTGATCTGTAATAAGAATGTATTATTGAGAAAATTCAATTATGGCGTTTATAATTTTTACACTTCAATGGGAAGTATATTGAAGTATAATTTTCACAATTAGACAACTGTCGAAAGAAAACAACTTGATATTAATACATTTGAATGAATTCTTTACAGATGCCCGTTAAGGGTTTAGTATCTTGGTACAATATACCAATATACTGAAGATATTTTTTATAAATTACTGCAGTGTAATCGTATATTGCTGATGTTACATTTGACTAGAAAAATGGATGGTTTAGTAAACTCAATAACTGAGCATCTAGAGACCAAACAGTATTCGGTGTACACACAAATATTAAAACGCAAGTTACGTCTTACATTTGACCCAATTTTTAATACAGAAAATTTCAAAACAAACAAATCCTCCAACAATTGGCACTTTCAAAAAAATATTGCTAGATAGCATCCATTATGCAACATTGTTAATAATTTAACAACGTTTATCAAAAACTTGAGTATTAGGTTTAAAATTAAAACAAAGAATGCTATCAGTCATTATAAATTGCAATACAAATTATAAATAGTTGTAATTTATGTATTTAGTTAGTATGCTGGACTTAAAAAGGAAAGAAAATGGAAAACAAAACTTAATCACAAATAATCAGTATTTATACAACTCAGTTTAAAATTTAAACCAAGCGTTTGTATAACTGTATCATTTGAGTTCAACTATTTTCATACAATCAAGTGAAAAATTGTAGCATGAGACAAACAAAATGTAATGTAAATATATGTTCATTTTTGTAGCATCGTTAGACTGGTGCTCTGGTGAACATTAAACCATTGAGTACTGCAATTTAATTAATATTCACTTTTATAACTATTTACATTTTATTTCCAAGTGTGTGTATTGTTAATAATTCTTAGCTGAGTATGAGGCTCCCATTGGCTATTCAAAGTCGGAGACCCCAGTTTCAATCATTTTAATGTTTTGTGTTGTGACCTGCGTATTGTCCTGTATTGTATAGTCAATTGGTCACTTGCATGAAATAAAGAACCAGCGGATGTAATTAAGGGTTTCTCTCCTGTTGATGTCTCTGGAATGTATTTATTCTATATTTGTTTTGTGATTGCTTTACAAGTTATAGCAAGCATCCATTCATGTTTATATTGAGCGTTTATGCAACGTATACAATTTAATGTAACTTCGACAGTTTAGATAAGGGTGACAGCGCACGTTCAGCTTGAATAGATTAAAAATATGTTCCCTATACCAAACACAATTAGCATATGAAGCAGCACATTATGGGTCTGGATTTGGAAATTAATCGGGGATCATAACGCATGCTTATTATTGTGGTCACCGCAACTGAATCATTAGACTATTCATTTTTTTGTGCGGTTTAGAATGTGGTTTTGCATCACATGTAGAAGACGCAGTAGCATAGCAGAGTCAGCTTTGAAAACGTTTAGAAACAAGCCCATAACCACCAGTTGCCAGGTACCAAGAAGTTTATATATACATTTGTGTTCACTGGCTTGTACCACACACCATATTTTGCAGTTGCAAGATATTGAGCAAGACGACAAATAAAAAACATGGTATGTGCAGATAAAATATTATCTAAAGGGTATTGACATAATCCATAGCTGTTTATGTTAATTTAAAGTGATTTAAATATGTTATGCTAGTGTATGAAATAACCTTAATATTGGAATGTTTCTTCTTATTAAAAATGAATAATTTCAGATGGTGTGAATTTTAGTATGTTTTGTATTTTGCTTTACACTTAGTGTTCAAACAATGGGAGATTTATACAAGTATTGTGGTTGGGATTATTTCATTATTTTTTAATTTAGTACACTTGCTAACATGTCCTTATTCTTTTTAATGATGGCTGTTGTCATAAGCACTGCTATTGAACTGTTGTTTAAGCAGACAGTGCTTATTATTATGTTATCAAAATCCTTTGAATTAAAGTTGTCAGATTAGTTGGTCATTGTACTTTTAACTGCGTTTGATTGAAACTATTATTTCATATGATTAACATAGCGAATTGATAGTGTTTAGGTATTTTCGTCGAAATAAAGTATCAATCAAAGAGAAATGAGAACATTTAGATCAGATCGTTGTGATAATAATTTGTGTAATATAACAATCGGCGGTATTTGTTCTTTATCAAACTCAAGCCTTTTAAATATTTTTTTGCAAATTAAATCATGTGGTAAATAGTTATTTATAGTTTATAAATATTTATATTCAATAATTCTTTGCGTACCCATTGGTGCATCTTTAAATCAGTACAACGCACCAATACCTTTAAATAACCATAACGAGAGGTTTAAGTAATTCGCGCCTCTATGTCACAGTGCATAAACGAACTGTACGTCGACCGGATATTGCGATTGGATGTCTATAGAATAATGTATATTTCGAAACATGGGTAGGTAAAATCTGATATTTTTTGCATTTTCCAAAACTTTTAATTTTGAGCTATGTGAGGTTTTGTATTATATAAAGGAATAGTTTATTTTTACCTACTGGGATGCATCGAATGTCTGTCGTCGTTCAAACATTGCCGGATTCACTTATAATCATGCTAACATCGTTTTGTCGTTTTCACACTCACCGATTTCATGATGATATTTTTCGCATTTAAGTGCATATTCGTATGAATACACGACATAAAGAAGCTTAAAAAAAATTACTTTGCCAAAACGGTGATATATACTGTCTGAATCTTAGTTTTGTACACAATTTATTGTAAAGTGTGCAAGGTGAACAATTTAGAAACTGTACGTCACTTGCATGAAATCAACACATGATCTGTACACGACTTGCGATTGTACTGTACCGTTTTTTGTTATTATTCATCTGAGATTCAATACATATTTTGCAGTATTTAATCAATTTTCGACGACAAAAAACTATGAGTTTTATTCATGTTCAGGGTCAGGTTAACCAGACAGTAAATGCGATGTCGTTTGCTTACATATTTGTTGACTGCACATTTTTTGTAAGAGTTGCTTCCCTTTGCTTTTTACTTTGGTACCAAGCTAAAAGTGTTGCGGTATTTTTCATTGCATGTCGTCTCATTACGTACGTATTGCTAGTCAAATACATGTTTGAAATTGCTTTACCATCCTTCTTTTTAATGTGCATTATTAATTGTTTTCTATAGAAATAGTATTTAGAACAAACTTTCGTCATTTTTTCTTGTTAACACTGTGTATTTTCGTGTCGGTATCCGGTAAATATTCAATTTGTATCCCGTCAAATTCGTATGCTAAAATCGATCAGTAGTGAAATAGCCTAACATACCCGAGTCGTGTCTACCTTGTTCATAGAAAAGGGTTACACTACACCAACATGTATTTCCAATTTTATGTGTATTTACCTTTTGGGATATTTAGATGAGGAGATCCTGTAACACAAGAAATGGAAAAACAATCTGGCCCATATAACGTGAACCGGAGTACATGTTGTATTTTCAGAATCCTAGACTTCTGTATAGCTTCCTCGTTTACTCCGGAATGGTTATATCTACCTTCTAGACATTAAGATAATGGAACTAAATCTGTGAGATTATATGTACATTTGTATACGTTTTTTTAACTCATTTTAAATGTTAACCTTTCGATAAGTCATGTGTTATGCATTTACAGCATGAAACTGCAAACAGTTTAATCAGTCGATATCTTCTTTCAAATATACTTGCACATTCAAAATAAATTTTACAAAATATTGCTATATTTATAATTAATTATTACAATCGAGAAAGAAATCAAAATATTTTCATAAAGTCAAACATAAACAAGTAATAACTTATGTCGTTTTTTTGACAAACCCGAGCATATATTAACAAGTGACATTGTTATATTTATCTGCTTTAATAGTCCTAACCGGACCTGCACTTTTATGTTTATGTAACTTACACAGGTTAATCTCATAAGTGTATACTTATTGTTCAAAATGTGTGTCTCCTGCTTTAAGCTGCTGCGTTAGGAGAAGGGTGCACGGCAACGCCGAGTGTAATATCACCGATAACGCCGGGACGTGCGATCTAAGTGGTGCATGCCAGTGCGATTACGGATACACTTCGAACTCCGACAGTACCGCTTGTATAGGTATAATATATAAGTAATCATAAAGTAACTGTCTAATTACTAAGTTGAAAGCCTCAAACATTGGAAAAAGGTACGATTGCTATTTAAGAAATAACAGACAAGTGTTATATTTGTATAACATATTTAACAAACTTAGTCGAAATTACATTAATAAAATTATCCAGTTTCTATTTAGTCAGTATATTTTAGTAACGATATTATCATTACATTTAAGTGACACATTTATCTTAATAGTTACCATTTTATCTTCGTAGGTTGCTGATGGCCTTGCACTATTCACAAGTAAAAAAAAACACATGTACAACTTAATTAACAGCATATCGCAATATTCTGGATAATTTGGTTTAAACATGGTAAATACCAAGATTTGTATATTAAACAGGATTCTGTGTTTGATAAACACGCCTGCCCCCGGTTTATGCTGGATAGCCCATTTTTGTAGTCCAATATAGGTCAAGGTCAAGGTCAAAGTAAAGGTGGGTGATATGGGTTGATTGGGAACGGTCATAAGTAACAACTGTGTAAATATCAAATTGTTAGAGGAAGCGGTGTTGGGGCTAGACGAAACAGTACAATCTAGTTAACCAAGATATGGCACTTTTGAATTGTTTTAAAAGGTCAAGGTCCACATGAGGTTGGGTGAAATAGGTGGATTGGGGATGGTCATAAGAAATGTAAGAATCCAAGTGTTTTAGCAAGCGGTGTTGGTGCTAGATGAAACGGTAAAATCTAGTTAACCAAGAAACAGCCCACTTGAATTATTCTTAGTGCAAATCAGGTCAAGGTCAAGGTCAAAGTGATGTTGGGTTATATGGGTTTGAACTGTCATAAGTAACAAATGTGTTAATATCCAAGTGTTGTAGTAATTGGTGTTGGTGCTAGACAACGGAAAAATCTAGTTAACCAAGAAATGGAACTTTTGAATTATTGTAAGTGCAAATTAGGTCGAGGTAAAAGTGACTTGAGTGATATGGGTGGATAGGGAATGGTCATAAGCAACAACTGTGTAAGTATCCAAGTGTTGTAGTAAGCGGTGTTGGTGCTAGAAAAAAACGGTAAAATCTACTTAACCTTGTCACGGACGGAAGGACGGAAAAACGGACAAGGCAATCACTATATGCATATGCTCCCGCATCAAGATGCCGCGGGTATAAACAGAAGCAGTCGACAAAATTATCAGCGGCTAATAAGTGAACAGCCTACTGAACGTTTTGACAACTTTGGCTATTGGGTAAAATATGCGTTACTAACATTCGTATCCTGAAGTTATAGTTTTAATGGCTACACTTACAGAGGGTTCAATTCAAATTCAAAGCGGGTTCGTAACAGTTATTTAGTCAAACTGACATTATATAAATAACACATGGCTGAGTGGGTGATATACAATAATATCAACCCGAGAAATGTTATATCAACCGAGGCCGTAGCCAAGGTTAATATGACTGTTCAAGGGTTGATATTATTTATATAACCCTCTCAGCCATGTGCTATTCATTTTATTTACCAAACAATCCGTATAACACATTGGAATGATAAGCTTCGTAATTTTTCACCAGTACTTTAATGTTGACTATAGTAATAACTGCAACGTATAAGCCGAGGCTTGACATTAACATTTCACCTTACAATAGTTATCTAATTAAAACATTGCAGAATAAGCCTAACGTACTTCCAAAGCTTCGCAGTCATGACCTTAACCTTTTACCGGCATGACCATTGAGTGTATACAGCTGTATTTAGACGTGTCAATTTTAAAGATGGCGTGATCGACAGCGCGTTAGATTAGATCGGTTATAAATATGGCAAAAAGTGGGCGAACGTTATCGTGTGATTCAAAAAAGAATTATATGCAGTTGATGAAAATGTTTAATGGACGTTCAAATCACATAACGCATACATGTTTGGCATAATATGTAAACAAAATGTGCAGTGACGACACAAACCAGTTTTCAATGGACTGATATTATTACGTAGGATTGTGTTTTGTTCGTGTTTAAACAAATAATTAAAGAAACAATGCATCGGTGATGTCTGAAAATATTTTGGACGCCAATATTGATAATCGGATACAGGTTTTGAGACAACTTACACATTTAAAGATACGTTCTGACCAGTAATGGCGATTTCGAAAACATATCGCGTTTCGGGTTAGCACGGTTCACGTGAAAAAATGATACAAAAATGTAAAGCTTTGTGGACACTAAAAAGGAATTGCAAATGATTGTAGCTGGATATTAATTGTAAAATGCCGTGGATCGACGTCAGCATTTTGAAGGTAAAAGTTGCATAGACGTTCAATTTTCTTTTGTTTTGTACAAAACGTTGTTCTATTTTCAGCTCCGCGCGAGGGTGATATGAAAATAATACTACCCTGTGATATAACTTCTGGTCTATGGACAAAATACACAGAGTGGTCACGTGAGGTGTAATAAAATGTAATGTCACCCTTTACCACGTACAATGCGAACACATTGTTTATGTAATGTACAAATGCTGTCGCAGATGTATAATACAAATAGTGTGTCTTTTGTGTACTGTTTATTACGTAACACTGTTTATTTCCTTTAGTAATGTTAATTTCTTGAACAAATACTGCCGCAAATGTATAATACACATATTGTGTATTTTTGCACTGTTTAATACGTTTAACACTCTTTATTTCCATTAATTCTACTAACTTAAATGGTTGTTTTACCTTGTTAACATGTGTGTGAATTATTGACACTTATAAGAAAACATTGTTAAATATTTGAAACTGGCCTTTTGTAAAAAAATGTACAAATGACAAATCTTTTCACCACTAGCATGCGTATCAATTATTAGCTAAAATAATAATTTGCGTATATAGATGAACATCGCATATAATTGGGTTAAAAGAAACGTTCGGCTGAGTAACACGATATCGCGATGTTCAGTGATATATTTTTATTATGCCACGAGTGCACAATTACTTTGAAGATGCTGACCCAATATTTTTAAGCGTTATTATACCACTGACCGATAACACAAATTAACCCCGACTACTTTCTGTAATATCATGTCCCTGACTGATAACACGTTTTAACTCCGCCTACATTAACGAATATCATGCTACTGTGTCACGTGCAAGGATTGCTTAGTCCCGCCCACTTCTCGGAACTACTTTTTGTAGGCGTGGAATGTCACTTACGTCGTTAAAATGTAAACAAATAATAAATCTATACAGTAGCAACATTTTAATTCACAAAAATAAAATTTACTGGAACAAAAAGTTTAAACATTATTCAATTAACAAGAATTAAGTTATTATGTCAAATAAGCATTATGCAAAAACACGCAATGCACAGCATAGAACACCTGTCAATAAAATCTTAGAAAGCTGATATTTTTAAAAGCTGAAAAAATTACAATTAGACCTACACAAATTGAAATTTATGAAATAATTTGATGATTTTGCCTGTTTATTTTATCTATACAAAAAATGGCTAAGGATATGAGACCAAATCACTCAGACAATAAATTCTACCAACAACTGAAAAGGAACTGCATAGTCCCTAATTATTAATCACTATCCATACTGAGTACACCAGTACATAAAATTTTGGGAAAACATTGCTGTAAGTTGCAGTGTACAGTACTAAAAGTGTACCGGTAAATTTTACCAAGAAAGAGGGTACTAAAATCATTTATTTTGTGTCACTTCAAATCAAATGCAATATTTTAGAAAAATGCTATTAAGAACAGTTATTTTAAATAGAAAATTGAAATGTTGTAATCATAAGAAATCAAACAAATATTAGAATCTAGCCAGGTAACAACAATCATTTTATTTGAATAAAAAAATTTAACTCTTACTTTGGATTAGAAATTCAAATAAATATCTATGTACAGTTATTAAGATAATACTACAGTAGCCAAATGAATTTAATTTGATGCACAACAAATTAATTGAGATCTTCTTAAAAGTTAAAAAAAATATATAGCTTTACAAAAACAATAGGTTTTAGTGAACTTAAGTCCAGAAAGCCAATGTGTTTAAAATTACTGTCCAACATGAACAAGGGAAATGAATGAGAAAAAGAAAATAAGGGAAATGGGGCACAACAACAGAAGAACATGAACTTGAAAACAATATATGATGGTCAACTAGGAATTCTTCTATTTACACTAAAAAAATAGTTAAATGCTCTATGGAACTCATAGACAAGACAGTAATAGATCTGCATGTCCAAAGAAAGTGTCTAAAATGTCACATCAATAATTTTTGATCTACCTTCGCAACAACTTTCACATGTCAATTCTTTGCTTTCACTGGCTGTCAACCTGAAAATATTAAAGAAATTCAGTTACCTTTAGAAATTAACTAACAATAACATGAACAAAATGCATATGTGTATACATGATTGAATCAAATATTAAAATAGTTGGCTCTAAAATGTGTATTGAATAAGCAGGGATAATGTGCACTCAGTCTCAACCTGCTATTTAATACCAGGACACTCATCAACTGCTATTTAATACCAGGACACTCACCAACTGCTGACTCTGTCAGGAAGCACATGATGCAGAAGCGTCGTTGTACGATACACGTCGTTATCGCACCAATATTATGCAGCTTAAGACACCATGCGAGCCCATATCACAAACACAGCAAGCTGCATCTCTGAATCCTGCAGATGCGTTCCCCACCCACTTTGACATCACACGTGGGGGATAGTGTTTCAGAGCAATCGTCAACATCTCAACTAAAAATTTTGAGCGCATTATGTACTGATGGAAATGTTGATGAACGACTCATTTAATAATAAATATACTCATAGATTCTTGTTTTTACTTTTAAATCCGCTGTTATTGTTTTTTGTTAAACCTACGTTGTTGAATGTTCACATGACACAACACACACAGACACACTAAGCTTTTGAAAAATCGTTAATGTCGACAGCAGTGGACTTTTTGTGAGTGTTAATAGATCAAATGATGTAAATGCATTTATATAGTGTTCAATGTTACAATGAGTAACAATTTATCGCTTCAATTTGTGTGTGTATTGATTAAATGTGTGTTAAAATGTTATTGTTGACGATTTTATCTACAACTATTTTTATGCGTAACTTTGCATCGCCGCAAGTAGACGTCCTTAGGCTGTCTCATTTGCATATTGTGTTGTACTGTACATTGCTAAATATTTGCGATTATTTATTTATTTAATTTTTTATTATGAAAACAACATTTGCAAAAAAGTGGCATAATACATAGAATAAATGGCTGGTGACTTTTGATATCATGTGATATCAGACTCGTCCGATATGGCTAGGAAAAGGCTCGGCAAGCCTTGCCTTTTCCTACGCCATATCGGACTCCTCTGATATCACATGATACCATACGTCACCAAGCATATATTCTCTATTTATCATACCACTATGCTGATATCGGCCTGATACAAAGGTGCCTGATATAATTTTTATGTCAGGTCAGTAGCGTTTCTATCAGTCAATGTTTGGAGGTACGTCATATTATTCGGAAACAACTATAAAGTCAACAGTTTCAGTAAAAATATATCAGAATCAACAAAACAAACAATTTGATACCAAGAACGTATATAGTGCATTATTTTTAATCGTCATAAATCACACAAACGTAATTTTTTAAATATTCACATAAACCTGCACTTTGGTAGTGATATGACGTCATCTATGGAACACAATAACTCATCCATATAAATGTAGTTCAATACATTCAAAATAAATGCACTAACACTAAAAGTCACTACACAGCATCAGTTTATGTTGAACCAAAAACATAATTACCAAAAATTTAACACACTTTAGTCAAATACTGTCAATATCGACACGATCTTGGAAATGTCAATTTCAATACACAACTCCAAAATGGCGTCTCCAAAAACAATTGTGCGTTGTGTGTTCTCCGATAAAATTGATCGTTGCAATCCATTTCAGTTCGCATTTTCAGTATTTTACGAATGAGCATGCGTGTAATCTATGTACTCGTAGTGAAAACAGTTCACTTATCATTACGAAATGTTAATAATAAGCTATTATTCAGTCAACTTTTAGAAATCCATAACTACATGTACATGAACGTGTAAAAGTCGGCTCAGCAAAAACAGCGCGTCCTTAGTTTTTAAATATATAGAAATCAGCTCGTTTGGTGATATTTTACGAAAAATGTGGTATGATAAATAGAAAAGCAGGTTACTGCCTGGTCTTGTGTAATATATCAGGTTCGGCACGAATAAAATAACGGCTCGGCAAGCCTAGCCGTTATATTATTCTAAGCCTCACCTGATATATTACACAAGACCAGACTGTAAACTGTTATTCTCTATATATCGCTCTTAGATTTAATTATTCTTACAGCGGACGGTGCTCTGGGAGGGTTTTGCGCACCTGACATCGGATGCACCGTTACCAACACTGCAGGAGTCTGTAGCAACTCGAAATGTGAATGCGACATGGGGTATGCTGCAAACCCTACTGCAACAGCTTGCGGTAATAATGCTCATTAGTTCTACATCGTTTACATATACAAGCGTATATGAAACATGTTTATATTTGTGCACATAGTGTTCGTGTGTATTAATACTATTCATTTGTTATATGTTCATACCTGTAAGTATACGTTTATTCGCTTTTTAGAGGGTGGATAATTATACTGACATGTCAAACAATAACTACAACACATGCATAGACATTAAATGATACGATGTTTACCGCATCTGCTGTATGTGTTATTATTTCGACAGTTGTTTCCTTACCAGCCGATAGTTTCCTTGGAGGTGCATGTACAAGTGATTCCGACTGTATCAAATCCGTCAATGCGGGCACGTGCTCGTCGAATTTCTGCACGTGCAAAACTAGGTACACTACTAACTGCGACAAAACTACATGTAACTATGGTAATAATATATGTTTTTCTAAAATAGTGTTTGTGTTTTAAGCGGAGGTTTGGTTATCCGTTGCATAAAGTGTTTACCATCTTGAGATTATCGGCTAGCATGTGTACTACGTTTACTTCATCATAGCAACATAAGTATTGGGTAGTACTTAAGTCATTGAATCACACAGGAAACATTTGTTTTTTCGCAATCATATCAACTGGCTCATTTTAACAAAAACACAATTGTATCATGCAAATGTGAACGACCATAAAGAAATGATAGTTTTTGTACGGTTATTGTTTTACCTTTTTATTTACAATCATTTCAAAGCAATTTTATTGCAGGCACAACCGTGATTTGGTCAGAAATCATGACGTTGGCAGCTGTCCTGTTGGCTTTCATCTTACAGAAGTAGAAGTGGAAAACATTCCCCATGGTGTAGAATTGCATATATAGTATTCAATAAAACGATAATACCGTGATATTTTATCTCGGGCCGTTTTGCTGTTTATCTGTTGCTTTCACAGTGTAAATATATATAGATCGTTATGATGCCAACTATATGTTCACTGGCTTAATAAATCATGGTAAAGCTCGCAAACATGCCCGTAGAAGTATCTACCGATTTACACGTTCTTTAAAAAACATGTCTAGCCATATATCACGTAATTATTACAGATGCATTTAGATATAGGAATAAAATTAATAACATAACGGGATCATACTTAACATGTATCGTTTACAATAAGTACAGTTATAACAACTTTTAGTTTTATTACTGAAACAACTTTTGAAATCGTTTAGAATTATACTTTGGTAATAAATACTTGATTGCACTGGTTACAAGTAACAAATAATCTATTATTATTGCACTCTTACTACAAATGCGTCCTTCATAACATTTAAGCGATTCTGTTAATAATATCGGTCGAGCAGCAACTGCATTTAATAATCTGTTTCCAGGTCAAATGTTTCACTGGACTTTCTTATTCGGTTGTTTCTGAATGAAATTTTATATAAAACTTGTTAAAAGTTAAGCCTGACAATAATCTCATTAAAATCATCTCCAGTCTGACGCTACTATAGAATCCGCTGACAGGATCTTGATGACTTCCCATTAGGGGTCACGTTCAGATTACCTTTTCAGGAGCCAATCAAATCGTTGCCTTCAAAATGTTGTGGTATAGTGCATAAGGTTTGACCTGGCACCTCATGAATAGTCCGTTAAATGTAATAAAAAATCTAAATTTAGATCGTAAATATCAATACAGATAGATATGTGTCTACCATTTGTTATTTACAGATACATACACTGCAGTGAAGAAATGTGCAGCCTTATGGTAGAGCGCAAAGTTACAAGTCATTTGGATGTAGGTTCGAATCGGATATTTCAATAAGTTTTTTGGTCGAGTTAATAGTTATAATAGCGTGTTTTTTTTGTGGTTTATATTTACTTTATTATGTTGAAACAATTGCTTTGCAACACGTTTAACCATATTTTAGCTGAAAAGCTTAAACAAAAGATTTTTTCGATATGTTGCACTGAACAACCCAGAAGCTCTTTCATAAAGTTGCTGGTCGCTTACTTGGCAAGCAATTTTAAGGAAAAAAATGAATGCCTTTATATTCAGCAGACATTTTGGCGCAAGAACCAACGAAAAGAGGAAAACTAACGTCTAGAGCAACGCCGGTTAACAAACGGAACAAAATCGTCACTGACCGGTGATATAGTAATACGCACCACAGCGAAACACTATACTTGCAACGCACCACAGCGAAACACTATACTTGTAATGGTATTCTACAGAGACAGCCATGGAAGAACAATGACTGATTTGCTCCATATTTTATACATTATTATGCAAAAAAAAGAATAGCAAATGCAAACACATCTAAAATATAAAATAACACAGTAAAACAAAACTAAAAGGATCAAACACAGGATAGAAACAGCATTGCTGAAATAAAACTATTCCAAACCAGAAAAAGAAACGAAAACTTTGGTCTCGACCCAGTGATGCCGGATTTACGTCCTCGATCATTTTCCATCTTACCTACTAAGCCACAGAGGCACAAATAACGGTTGTCGGATTTGTTACATCTTTACATTGTATTATTATAACTGTCTTCGTTTAAACTTACGAAATATATCGAACATTGCCCGAATGTCATCGAAGATTAATGTGGTGCCATGTGAAACCTGACGCACTTTATAACTTCGTATATAAACCACAAATACTATGCACGAAATTAACGTGAACTTCGGATGTTTACTCGCCTAAGGTACCACTATATTCACTGTTATCCATTAAATTAACTGTAAGTGATTTATTACCGAGGATCAGCTGGAAATGCATCACTTTTCAAAACCCGTGCCCAAACATTGCTGTGCAAAAGGCAATTTCATTGGGCGCAGCAGGGCTGATATTTTATTGTTCGGAAGGTCATATGAACGTGACCTGTTATACGATGTCTTCAAATCCTAACAATGTTAGGATTTGATTTTAATGAGATTGAGCCTGACACATTGCGATTTGATAAGCATTACGATAAATGTTGGACTCAAATTTAGCGTTTTAATTATAAGTAATTGCTTAAGTTGTATTTGCGTTTAAAAAAGAATGGTGAATTAAACGAAGTAATATGATTAATTTGAAGTCAGAATTTACAAACCGGTTATAAAAACATTTAACAGGAGATATGCTTTGAATCCTATATCGAAACAAAAAGCCTTGTCTTTCGAATTGATAAACACATAGTATCCCATGCCTATCAATACGGTTACTTTGCGAAATGTTTCCTACGTAGTTTACGTTTTATGAAAATGTTGTGTGTTGATATTGTGAATGACCTTAACACGGAATTGAACCTGTATTTGATGGAAAGTAGGTTGGCTAGTTTGGTTTTGTTGCGCCAGTACGCATTTCTAATGGCTTATTTACAGTCATATACCATGACATACAATACGTAATACACAATTGTTCCGGGTCGTACAGCTGAGGCATGGTTTCACCTTACTCAGATAATTAAAAGGAATCTGTGTTTACTTTATTCAGATAATTAAAAGGACACTGTGTTTACTTTATTCAGATAATTAGAAGGACACTTTGTTTACTTCGTACAAAGAAAAACACGGTTTCTGCCCCAGTGCCGATCCGGAAGCTTTAGGTTAGATACCAGTAAATCATTGTGTATCCCTCCGTGGTCCATTTGAAAGTAGTGCCTATTACTAAGGAGCTCCTGTTCTCTTCCAAATATAAAAGCCATTTAACAATCTCAGACATGCCTTTTGTGGTTATTTCTAATATTCTATGCGTGTCTGTAACATTTGGTGCATTTCATAGGAGGCTAACTTGAAAAGTGAACATTTGGGGTGTGTTTACTGTGTTATGGGGCTTTTGTCGAAATATGACTGCCGAAACCCTGTTTTCTACCGGTGTCTGCATTCAAATGAGGTAACATGACATATCTTTTTTATTGTACATTTTGTTAGATGACATATTTAGCTTTAAATTGATACCAAACATGCACAATCTGAAATAAAGGAAATGCTAGAAAAATGCTTGGAAAATTTGCCGTTTTATACTGGGACTCTATGGGAATTGGAATTACTGGTTACTAGTCTTTAAGAAAACCAGGGACTGGCCCTTTAGGGTCCACGTATACATTAAATCACCGTGCAACAGTATGTATTTATTGCGTGTATTAGCGATCACGGGAATAAATGTGAATGGTACCAAAATTGACACGTTTTCTACGATTTTTAAAGCAAAACCTGTTTTTTTTCGGGTAAAGAAAATGAAAACAAGTACAGAAACTCGCCTTTAGCACCTCACAGCAAATCGAATACTTTTTTACGGAAATAGTACACGTTGTGTACCTTATTACTGTCCATTGCATTAAATTAAGTATAAATGAACTGGTATTTTGACTGGTTTATGGGATTTAGGTGCGAATTTTAGTTGATGCTCCCCATACAATCCAATTACCGAATCGCAAGCCAGATGGCTTATCATGTGACATACTCAAAAGCGTTTTGGGGGCATTTCTACTTAGAGAATCGACCTGAAATTGTGCATGTGTGGTACAAATAGGTAAATAATAATGTAGAAGAGTTTTTTTTCATAATAGCACAATTTTGAGTTTTCTTTTCGGTTAGATACCAGTAAATCATTGTGTATCCCTCCGTGGTCCATTTAGAAGTAGTGCCTATTACTAAAGAGTTTTCTTCTCTTCTGGTATAAACGCCATATAGCAATCTCAGACATGCCTTTTGTGGTTATTTCTAATATCCTATGTGTGTCTGCAACATTTTTGTGCATTTCATTGGAGGCTAAATTGAAAGGTGAACTTTTGGGGTGTGCTCACTGTGGTATGGGGCTTTTGTCACAATATGACTGCCGAAACCCTGTTTTCTACCGGTGTCTGCATTTAAGTAAGATTCATTTTCGTAGAAGTATCATGACATATCTTGTTTATTGCAAATTTTAGTAGAGGAAATATCGATCTTTAAAATGATACCGGACATGCACAATCTGATATAAAGGAAATGCTAGAAGAATGCTTGGAAGTGTTGTCATTTAATAATGGGACCCTATGGCAATTATAATTAATGGTTTCTAGCCTTTAAGATAATTCTAGCGTTGTGCACATGTATACATTTATAAAAGTAATACACGTTTGAGACATATACAAAACAAAAATAATGAACCACGCAATAAAACGATGGTCCATTATAACTTTGTTCCTTTTAGCAGCCTTTAGCCTGACCTATATTTACATATATGTGAACATTTTATTAACAAAATCAAAGTGACTGTTTTCTTTTTATTCACTATATACCATTTCTTCACAGATCTCGGTATATTCTTCGAAACAAGTCAATGTGTATGCAAGTGTGTTATATAATATATAATTTCTCAGTCAATTTGTGTTTGGATAACAATGATTTCTGTAAGACGTAATGAATCAACATAACGGGTGATTGCTTACAGGGAGCATGGGCTTTGTCTGGTTTGTTAAGGTATTCAAGGGAGAGAGTTTGCATATGAAGTTCATTGTTTTAGAAATGACATTGTATATATTTCCTTAAAAACGGAACGAAGGTGGAAACCTCTTACAAACAGTACAATACAGCGTCAAAAACACAAACATCTCCACTACTTAATGTTAATGTTGTCACTCATTTGATTATTAAAAAACATACGACTAGGTCACCCTACTGTATTTAGGCCTCTTTAAACCTGTTGAGGAAAGTTCCTATGAACTCAGAATTCTGGAATTCATTTTCCAAAGTGTTTGTTTAGTCGAGGATATGTATGTGCAATGTGGTGGCTGGTTTTGTTGCCTAAATATTTATTCATAATGCCTAAGTTCTGTAGATAAATTAACGTTCATAAGTGTGATTACATTTACCAACTGAGTGTATTAGAATATTCATCTATAGTTGTGATATACAAATTGTGACCAAACCAGTAAAGAATGTATATTATTAACATATGCGTATTTCGCATACAATTTATGTTTGCTATTTTCATTATACAAAAGATGCATGTATATATTATCTTGACCTTACATGCAAACTAATCAACTCTATTTGATAACTGGTATACAATTCATTTTGTATTTTGTTTACGATTTGGCATGTCACTGTCCCTTTAAATTGTATAAATGCCATGTAACACACATAAATTCAGTGAATTGTCAGAGCTTACCACGGCTCAGCACTATATAGCGAAACTATGCCGCCGTTTATTTTTAATATGCAGTGCGGAAGTAATTCAATGGAGTTCGGTATTACGCAAAAGCCAACATCTGAGCGTTTAGCGCTTTGATGAGCAATTCACGTGGTGATTTTTTAGGTACAAGACCAAACAGACTGATACGAAGGTTAGGTTGAGGTGGCGTTGCAAAGGGACAAGCGATTTGGCATGCTTTGAGTTCATTTTGTATTTTGGGGGCTACTAAGTCAGGGTGTTCTAAACAAGATTTCAAATCGGGAGATGATGTAGAAATACGAGGACCTATGTAGCCTAAGGCAAAAACGGAAGAGAAACCTTCAATCAAATATATAACATGAGGGTTCTTGTGTAGCAAAGGTGCTAGCCTTTCAATGAGTACTGGGATAACCAATTCAGACTTATTTCGATGGTAGCTTGGGAGCAGTATTTCTTGCGAGTGCGACAGATTTGTGTCGTGAGTCGGTAACCTGGGATTTGGTAGACTTACGACATTCATACGCTGGATGGGACCCTCGACAGAAACCGCACATGTGGGGTTGTTTGCAGTTGGAATAATGACACTTGGTTCGTCGATTATAATGCCAACAGGTGATATCGAGGAATCGACGAGAAGAGGACTAGTGGTAGGTACGGTGGAATGGGCGTTGAGAACGAAAGGGCTGGGGTGACTGGAAACAGGTGCCAAAACTCCGTATGTAGGCGATCCCAAGGGAGGGGAACGGTTTCGCGGAGCATGCGAAATTGGGAGTTGTAGTAAGCTAAAACTAACCCAGGGCGACGTGTTGCGATATCCCGGACAATCGCAGCATATTTCATTAGCTGAGGGGTTTATAAGGGATATTTTCTAATATATACCGCAGTGAAGCGAATTAAAGCTGAAGTCCAAGCCTCAATAGAAGTGACTTTTTTAGAGCGGCGAGATGCGGTGTTTATAAAGGTTGGCATGATTGTCCAGTTGTAATGTGTACTGAGGGCTAATCTGTTGAGTAGCATTCAATGGAAGCAACGAGGCCAAATCAGTGAATTTGTTTTTTCATGTTGCTTTTCAAATGGATTTCTTTTAATGTGAGGGAGAATTGCTGTACTTATTGGCTCGCTGAACTGGGTGCCATTACCTTGTATCAAAGACGCTGTATGCTGTGCTATGGCCGCCGGCAAGGATGGTAGCATAGGGTCCTCGTCAGACTCCAAGCAGTTGTTGCTGTAATCGCTGGCATACGAGAGTTGGGCGGGGCTTTCCTGTTCTGCTCCCAAATGGGTGGGCGTAGATGACCCTTGTCCCGTGCCTCTTGGAATGGTAAGAGGTCCCAGTAAAACCGTGTTGACCGCTGGATTAATGTGGTCCTCTAGGGTGACTCTGGGAGGAGGTGTCGTAGCAACTGGTCCAACAGGGGGAATTGAGGACGGTCGGTTTCGTTTGGCGCGAGTCATGTTGGTTGGAGACGCCCCGCAAGGGCAGGACGTCACCGTGGCCGCCTTTCGTTTGGCCCCAGTCATGTTGGATGGAGACGCCCCGCAAGGGCAGGACGTCACCGTGGCCGCCTTTCGTTTGGCCCCAGTCATGTTGGATGGAGACGCACCGCAAGGGCAGGACGTCACCGTGGCCGCCTTTCGTTTGGCCCCAGTCATGTTGGATGGAGACGCCCCGCAATGGCAGGAGGTCACCGTGGCCGCCTTTCGTTTGGCCCCAGTCATGCTGGATGGAGACGCCCCGCAAGGGCAGGACGTCACCGTGGCCGCCTTTCGTTTGGTCCCCAGTCATGTTGGATGGAGAAACCCCGCAAGGGCAGGACGTCACCGTGGCCGCTTTTCGCTCAGGTTTCATCTGGGGAAACAAAAAATGGAAATGGAAGGATTATACTCTTTTCAATGGCATACCTGGTATAAAGCAAATAACCATTTAAAACCATGTCAATTATGAACAAGGCCTGTAAACAACCAACCTCAGGTAATATGAACTAATGGCTAATCCGAATTTTAAAGAATTATTTGTTTTAATGTGAACCATGTATCGGATGTAGCATGAAGTACAACAAAATACCCGGAACAATCAACATTAGGTAATGACGGTAACGTCTTATACATATAGTGGGTATATATTACTAATAGACCAGCTCGACCGGATTATAAAAATACAATTGGCCTGGAACAACCGGCATCAGGCAAAAACAAAAACAAAACACAAACAAAAGACAATAATGTACTTTGTGTATGTGAAATAGTACATTCAACGGATGTTAAATCTAAGAAACCGAAAATGATGCCTGTAACAACCAACTTCTATGTCTGATTCACCCGGTTTAACTGATTATAATCAATGGCTATAAAGTGACCAAGTATTGGATGTAAACATGTAGTAAAATATAATCAAAACCTCTAACGACCAACATCGGCTAGAGACATTATTTATTATTATGATTATTATTATGATTATTATTATTATTATTATTATTATTTGATATTGTTATTATTGAAAAATAATGTATACCGGATATTAACCGAGGAAACAAAAACCGTGGGGGGGGGCCTGGAACAACCAACATCAGGCAACAGAAATGACAATCAGCTTGTATTAGCAGTATAATTTGTAAATTATGTGTTTTCGGTAAATGTCGAACACGCAAACGGGATGCCTTGAACAACCGAATTCAGACAATCACAATACTAACCGAAATGTAGCCCCGGATAGGGGTAAGTTGCAAAAATCAACACAATGTTCTGTTCGGTATTGAGTGGCATAACAAATGCTATCTTAATCCCCCAAAAGAACAAATACAAAATTGTAACGAGTCGGATACGTATCTGAAATATCCATAAGACAATGGAACTCTTCTGGGCGGCGACCGCAGCAGCTCGAATATTGGAGATCAAACAAAGCTGATGGGAAGTTATGTTCAGATGAGAATTCCGCAAGCAATTTAGTACATTTACCCGGGCATTGTACCATGCTAAGTCTACAGGGACTAAAGCACCAGAACGGTGGAGCACAGACAGTAGAATGACTTGTGGAACACGCAAAGTCACAAGCAATGTGTCGATGGGATTTTTAATATCTGAAGCCACACTCTCCGGAGACTTGGGACGACCATAACTAACATTTGTTTCCACAACGAAAATCAATAAGTCCGGTTCGAAATCCAAAACTTCATAGAGATGTTGATGCAGATCCTTTGTCGTGGCACCTGGGAACCCTGAATATTGTATGAGTGGGTTCCCCGGAAGATCCGGATGAATTTTAAGTGAGTCTGTAGATATTTTGAAGTTCCGCAAGCGTTTAACAAATGAATGACCAAAAGTGTGCACTTTCCTTGTCGAGAGCGCGGCCATCTTGAATTCCGAAAACAAAGGAACACTGATCCGAAATGTTGCCACTTTATCCTTCCAAAATAACAGATAAAATGGGTCGCCGCCCAAATAATTTTGACCCAAAATGTAAAAATACCTCTGTGTAAATGCAGAAAACAGTATGAATAAAACTAAATTAGACGGCAAAATGGCGACGCAACTGCCTACGCCAACAACAAACAAAGGAATGACTGATGCGCCCTACGCTGGGCGCTTGTGCTCGCAGGTGCACTCTACGATTGGCTGATGCGCGTCACGTGATGTGAAACGGACGGCTTTGATTAGCTTTTTTGTGAACAAATAAAACTTTTTATAAATTGCTGTACGTTATAATACCATTACATAATGGAAAATCCGACGTATATAAAACCACCATACAATGACATAAATATTGTTATGTGGCCATACAAATTATTTATAGAAAGATATCAGGTTCATAAATAAAAAGATAAATACATTGCAAAACCATTCTGCAGAATTAAAAGGTGATTTAACTATTGTAACGCAACCTGTTAGAGGTGCACGCGTAAAGGCTCAACATGAAAATAAGCTCAAAAGTTCATTAAATACATACTTGTTTTTACTTGAAACCGTTAAATAACTTCATCAAA
Organism: Congeria kusceri; assembly: GCA_027627225.1. Taxonomy (NCBI): domain Eukaryota; kingdom Metazoa; phylum Mollusca; class Bivalvia; order Myida; family Dreissenidae; genus Congeria; species Congeria kusceri. The sequence continues at coordinate 20,138,781 of CM051024.1, forward strand.
ATCCATGCCAATGTCCTATGGTAATTGTTATGCGATAAATAATGCAATAATAAACACACAATCGACGTATTAAAAACACAACAAACGTCGATCAGTAATATGGTGAGGTTGCTGTATTGGCCTGAGCCCGTTAGGTATATATAGGATCTAACGATTTGTCATTTCATACCTTATTTTACGAATTCAGGAATTTCCTGGACGAGTTTAATAAAACATGGTATAAAATGGCAAGGAGTGTCAGTTTTTATTATATTATATATTATATGGCTTAATCGAGAAAAAAAAACAACTTACACATTAACCTAAATCCTAAAAGTTGTTTACTGACGTTACGTCATTTCATGTTGACGACATCATTTCACCACCAAAATAACGGCATGCGATTGGTCAGTCAAAGAATATGTAGCCAATTAAAACGCTCAAAATGTTATCTTACACATGAGTTAGATAAAAATAATCGTAATTATTGTATTACACGGAGGTATAGCAGTGATAAAAGTATTTAACAATAACTATCTGATATTCTGTTTGATTTGTTATCATGAAAAGGGAACTTTACTACCGACAAAATAGGCATAGAATATATAAGTATCCTCACGAGTGCTTTATTGATTACGTTGTGATTTTACCGCATAACCATAAAGACAATAACTACTAGTGTCGATAAAATTTCTTTCACAGATGTCCCCCTTCGCATACGTTCGGCTTCATAATTATTCACGATCATGGAATACACTTTGCTATAGAGCAAAGCTCATTACACTCTGACCTTTTAACGTCTAAATAATATATTTGATATAGGGAACTGTCCGCAATGTATTTTGTTTTTGTTTTTAGATATAAATTTAATAGAATACATTTAAGGAAGTTATTCATTTCATAAAACATTGTGTAACTTTATATTACACTTATCGACAGAAATAGCATGATATTGAAAAAGTAACAAGTGTATATGAATCACAAGGAAAATGCACACATGCATCAAATAAATGAATTGTGTTTGTCTCTACAGCCTGTCAATAATTAACATACTATAATTGTCCAAATAATTATACTCATGTGATTATTTATGACATACAACATATGTTATGTCAATTCCTGAGAACAATCCTTGGAGGACCCAGCCAATTTCCTTTTTGCAGAGTAAATATTAATGTTTATTGTGTCAGTGGCGATAAAGACCCACACATATCTGCATAAGGAATCATCCTGTACTTGCAGTCGTTAACATGCCAGTTGTAGTGCGCTGTTACAAATTTTGTGCTGCTCCATGTCTACATTAATGCTCAAGTTATAATTATTATTACATTAATAATAATAATAATAATATTATTATTATTATTATTATTTTTATGATTATTATTATTATTATTATTATTATTAACAACAGACAAAAATATATGATGGTATACTATATGTTTAATGCGATACTTTTACGGATTGTAGATTGCCAATGATTCTAATCATTGTATATTATAAATTTGTTAAACTTTAATAGCGTGGGAATAACTATGTCGTAACTAATAATTTTTCTACAATTAAGTTTTGAACAAATTGTCTTATATTTCACAATTATTTATGTGTTTTTGGCATTCGTTCAAACTTAAAATTAACACTAGTTCGAAATAATACAATTTTATTAGTATTCAGAAAATATTAGTATATTTACCAAAAACAACAACACAAAAACAGTCCGTCTCTCACCATGTTGTATAACATTTCACACACTGTTTACATTTTCTGAAAATGTATATTGGTTGATATTTTGAATGACCTTGACTCGGAATTTAATCTCTATTTTGTGAAATATATCCGCATGTGTTGGTTGCGTAGCGTCAGTTCACTTGACTGATGACTAAAACTGTTTACAGATATGCTGTGAAACACAACAAGCGATACACTGGGTATAATTATTTTATTCACTTGTTGAGTGTACCAAGAACACATAATGTATTCCCAACGCGGTGTTGGATATAGGACTAATGAAAATACAGAGTCATCATCAGGAGATAAGCCCTTATTACCATTCGCTGGTCTTTTAGTTTAGGCAAGTGACCAATTGCCTACACAATACAGGACAATACATACAACACAACACAAAACATAAACATGATTAAAACGGGTCACCGCCTTGGAACGGTCAATGCAAAGCATTAAGGGTTAAAACAGGTTTAAAGGCATCTTTAAATTTTTCATAGGCGAGTCACATTGGTGGTTGTAGTGGTTGCAGTAGCATATCATTATGGAGCCTGTGTGCGATGTGGAAGCTGATATATTTTGCCCAAACATTTATCAATAATTTATCAAAAACATTTATCTTTTGGTTACAATTCCGTGATTTTAATTAACATGTTTAAGTATTTGACACTGTCTGGGAACGAGTATAAAGTATTGTTTAGATTCTTCTCATCATCATATTTATGGTTAAATTATTATGAATAACACGTTTCTTCAGGACAGTATATGTTTGCCGTAGTATAAGTGTTTAAACACAGCATGTGCATGCATTTAAAAGTCCTACATCATACACATGCTTTTGTTTGTTTCAAACACTGTGCGCGTGCAATTAGTCTTAGCGCAAAGAAACAAGGACATCAATAAAAAGCAATAATCGAAAATAAAGAGCGAGTGTAAAATATTCGAACTAATTTTTTTAAATGGCATGCTTCGATAAATACTGAAGCAGTCCATCAGCAATATTTAATCAAAAAATTCAGTCATTGATTGAAGCACATTCGTGTTGCTTTCATATAAAGCATTACAAGCTCCACGCTGACAACATCATTTAGTAACTGTTGCATTTGCGTATCATTTCTATATCATGTACAATAGTTTCACACTTAGGCATCGGCATATTCATTTTAACCTCTTATTTGTTTATTGAACGAACATCAACGATAAGATAACCAAACAACTAAGAATTTATTAAGTACCAACATTGTTATCTCCCTTAGTTTCTGCTGCATATAGAAATAGTTAAAGTTATTTTGTATTCTTTATTTAAAAAGTGTATTGTTTCGAACAACGTGCATCCATCTCCTGTTTTGATACAGCAAATACAATCAAATATCCAAATATATGTACATGTACATGAAATAAAATAGGTACTTTTGGAGGCTAGTTTGCATAAAAACAAATAATACAATAATAATCTATTTACAACAAACTTGAATATTTAGAAACCCGTAATGGTTTGCAAGAATTTTAGGTTTTACTAAGGGGCGTGCATATATTATCTAACGTTAGAATGTATACATTGTAATAATGTCGTGATATATGTTATATAAAAAGTGGTATACACAACGATTCATACATTGATGAATTGATCAAAGTATTGAGAAGTAAACAAAACTCAGGCAGAATACTAAGTATAGATGATAAACATAATATTACAGGATATAAGTTTTATATCAGTTAATTGAAACGTTCAGCATAGCACTTCCATATATATATTGCCAAACGAGCCATGCGACTGTTAATTCCATGTATGTTTAACGCGTAATAGACTTGACCCTACCTTGTATTGCTATTCTACACATTGCACACTTTCGGAGCTTCTTAGAACAATAAACACACGTTGCCATATGTCCACATGACAGAAACACCACACTAGCGTCATTGTCCATACATATTTTGCACAATAACTGAGACTGTAGCAGTTCATTTTCTTTTAATATGGTATTTTTATCTATGTGCGTGTTCGGTGTGTTGCTTCTATCCATGGCAGCACGGTCGGTTTCGCAATCCTGGGGTTTTTGAAAGAAGATGCTCCCTGTCGGTGTCCCATATGCCGGGCGTTTGGGCGTTATTTCGTGTTGGTATGAGGTAGCTTCCCTTCGTCGCATCTGACCTGTTTTGTCATTTATCGATAAATTGCGTTGCGTCTGACGTATCTCACCATCCGTTGGTATATTGAATTGCATTTGACCTGCATCGTCATGTATCCGTACATTGTTTGTTACCTGACCATTAATAAAAGGGCACCACAGCGAAATTTTCCGGTGTTTATGATCTACATTTACTTCCCAAACATCATTTGTGTACTTAACTTGACAACAAAAGCAGCTCACCTCTATGCCATGACCCTCGTAGAAGAATCCACTTTGTGCCAAACGCAAGAAACTTGCAAATGGAGCATATGGGAAGTTTCTAAACGATGTAAACCTGTTCAACTCATAGTTCATGTCAAGATGATAGTTATTCCTGGCCATGCTACATATGTACTACATTATTCTGAAGGGAATTACGAATTATATACTTGCGTTATAACAGGGAGTTTCATCGGGGGAGTCCACTATTAAAAGGAGTGTTCAAAAGTACAATACAAAACTGGTACGCACTTTACCAAAGTATTAGATCAGTATACACACTTTCGTATGGGAGTGCAATGATTTATCCGAAGCCTTACGCCAATTGCGGGATTTCAATTATTTGTAAGTGTTTATCAGTTAACAGCCACAGCTATTCACGCGGTGTCCCAATAGCAAATAGAACATTTCAATCGACGTTACTGTTAGTGAAACAAATGATTTACGACATTGCAATACAATTAACCTGGGATAGTCGTTTTCATTTCATTTGAAAAAAATGTGTACATATACTTCTTAGAATTTAATGTTTAGTTCCGTGTGACCACCTTTGCACTTTAAAATTCTGCTTTTACTGCTAATAATACAATTTTACACTTAAATACACTATTGCAATTTTATTGTGTGGCCCATCCCGACCAAACATCTTATGAATAGCAACAATATACTTTTCTAGGCACGGTAATTAGCAAAAAGTCCTTGCCACATATTTGTTGACATTTATTGTTCAGAAATTTGTTGCACATATATTATGACATTAAGATCCAATTAATGTCCGTATGATGGTGAACGTGTTGTGCAATCATGTGTCTCTTTTGTGTTACGTACAAACGTATGATGTTCATTATAAAGCCAAGCATACTTTAGGATGTAGTACATAAATATCAAAGGCAGTTGATGGGTATATGCAATATTGCACCCCGAGGAGAATACGGCCTCGGTTGAAAGTACTCTTCAAGCTGGGGGGGGGGGGGCAATATTTACTATCCCCCTCAACATGCCTATGATATTAATTTTATTAATTTTATTATACCGAACAAATATACTCAAATTCAAACAACGAACTAGTCATGCATACTTAACAGTTATTTTTTTTAATTAAGCGCTCTTCGACATCTTCGATTTTTTTTAATCCATTCAAATTTTTATAAGCACCTACCGATATTAGCTAATACGGATTTCTCGGAGTACAATAGTTGCTATTTTAGGCCCACGCGTGGCAAAATATACCCCGCCCGGTGTATATTACATTCCAATGCAATGGCACATCAAAATTATGCAGGGATAGGTATAGGGGATTTTACAATGGGAAAACTTAGTGAGGTATAATAATCTCAATTTAATTATGACGGACACCTACTTCGATTGCTCTTATTACTGGCCGCTTTGTAGGTACAATTAAGTATAACTTTGATAACAGTGCGTTATAGAATTAAAATTGAAATCTGCACATACACCCATACAAGTCATTTTCCGTTCGAAAAATAGTGTGACTACATTCTAAGGGTCGCTTTCGCTAAAAGTATGTTAACTTTTGTTGGGAGTAGATTAATAATACATGAAACGGAAGAAATTAGTGTGATTACGCATACTGATAATTTGAAAATGAACTGACAAATACATGACTACGTATTTACGAATACTGATTATTTTACGATACTGTATCGCGTTTAAACAAATTGAATGGCCACTTTATCATTTCGATACAATAGTATGCGGATATCGTTAATGGTATGTGATTCAACGACTAAACTGAGGAATTTGCTTACCTAAATGTTGACTCACTGGCGGGATCCCAACAGATATATAAAGATACATTAAAGGGGATAATACGATATTAAATAAAAACATAATGCTGATGTGTTTATGCAGACTTACAACAACTGGAGTGAATAGTTTGCATTAATATCTACAGTATAAACAATACGAGCGCATTTAGAGACTCATTACGCTAGCGTTCTCAAACGCAGACTGGTCGGTGTCTTGGACTAGTGATTAAAACTTAAATGTTTATGGTTTTGTTTAATAATGCCTTTGTAATAATAATGTAATATAAATGGCCCGAATAAATTGTAATGGCAATGTACATTCGTAAGTAAAGAGAATTAAAATTACATAACGACATGTTAATTACGACAAAATTTATGCCGGTGTTTCTTAAACTATATATCAATGAAATAAATAAAAAGTAGTGTGTATATAGACGGATACAGAACCCATATCTCAATATGTTTACGTTGTCGTCAAATATCGGGATTATTTCTCATAAATTACCAAAAGGAATCGAATTCGTCGAGCTGCTGAAAGCTTTAACGCTGGATTACGCAAATAATTTAAAAAATAGAACGTTTAGCTTGGCTAAAATTCATTAGTATAATGAAAACATTTATAAATGCTAGTTGTATAATAATATCATTGCTGGCATTTGAATTAAATACGTCGTTATTTCATTAATCAAGACTTCCGTTATATAAGTATTTATGCACTCTCAAACAATATGGTTTTGAACATCTTAGTAGATAAATTGTTTTCGTTTCATGGTTTAAACGGCGACTCGTAGAATGTGTTTTTTCACCTCCACCAGTTCATATTCTTTGTCAATGCAACACTTTCATTCAAAGCAGTTTAATTTCCAAAAGACACATCCGATATATGTCAAGTGAGGTTGTTATGTCGTCAGCATTTCATTCGCGTTTGCGGTTATCATGTTTATGTTATATTATAAGTAGTTGCATAGGAGTATACATGATACGACTATTCACAAATGCGTCGGATTACAGCACTGTGTTTAGGTGAGCCTTTAAGGATTAACAGTTTCTGATTGTTCTTTATTGTATTGATACCTTGGCAAATATGTTTTTGCAACACATGGAAATAGCACAAATGGTTTATTATATTAAGTATAGGACAATTGAAATAACTATATGTTATGAATGTTTACCTTATTGACTAAATTCATTATGTTCCAGTTATACAAGCGTATTGTCTTTCTGATAAAATAATGTCTAGTGAACGCTTACATATAAAAGCAATTTTAAATTAATATACATATGTTGATACATGTACTTCCTATCAATATTTGCATGGCATACTTATTGCATACATACAGTTTTATATTTCGTATATATAACAACAGGTGTTTAGCAGCAATAGTGTATTAATAATTGGAATATAACTAACATAGGTCACAGGCTGCTCAACTTGAGCAATGCATTACAGTATACATAGTGATGTAATAACGCTTTAGACGTTATGGATTAAAAACAAATATTAACACATTGTTTTATATATTGCGTAAATCAAAATGGTTAACACAGGTATGTGTTTGTAATGTAGTTGCCATGATAATTGACTAATAATTTATTTTTTAAATAAACACATGCGTGTTTTGTTTTTCTTTCAAGATGTTAAACTGCCCACAGCATTTTGTTGTACACACGTCAGTAATGAATAAATTGTTTGACCCCAAATACACGAAACGTTCTTTACAAAATACCAGTGGTAGTAGTGATAATTGAACTATACGTAAAATCTCTTCGAAATCAAAAAATGCAGTAGCAGTAGGACAAATGTAACGTTGGCAGTATCAGTACCTAGCAGCAGCAGTACCTTAGGTTAAGAGAAGCAGTAGCTAGCATAATCAGTTACAAAATGTTCAGTTGGCAGTAGCAGTTGAATAAATGTGAAGTTAGCAGAAGCAGTAGCTAGCAGTAGCTGTAGCAAACGTGTAAAGTCGGCAACAGCAGTAGATAACAGCAGCAGTAGAACAAATGTGATTTTGGCAGTAGCAGTGGCTTGCAGTAGCCGTAGCAAAACTGTGAAATTAGAAGTAGCAGTAGCTAGCAGTAGCAGTAGGAAAACTGTGAAGATGGCAGTATCAGTAGAAAGTAGTAACAGTAGAAAACATGTAAAGTTGGCAGTAGCAGAAGCTAGCAATAGCATTAGAAAAAACGTGAAGTTGACGGTAGCAGTAACTAGCAGTAGCAGTAAGTACAAATTGGCAGTAGTAATAAGCGAAGTTATGAGTAGCGTTAGCTACGAATAGAAAGTTAGCAGTAACAGTAAGCAGCAGCATTAGTAGTAAAATATTCTTATATGAAACTGGCAGTAGCAGTATCAAGCAGTAGCTGTCGCAAAAATGTGAAGTTGGAAGTAGCAGTAGCTAGCATAAGCAGTAGAAAAATGTGAAGTTGGCAGTAGCAGTAGATAGCTGTAGCAGTATAAAAATGTGAAGTTGGTAGTAGCAAAAGCTAGCAGTAGCATTAGCAAATACGTGAAGTTGGCCACAGCAATGACAAGCAGTACATGTAGCAGAAGGAAAAATGTCAAGTTGGCAGCAGTAGTAGGCAAAGTTGGCAGTATCGGTAGCAAGCAGTAGCTGTGGCAAAAATGTGAAGTAGGCAGTAGATAGCAGTAGCAGTATAAAAACGTGAAGCTGGTAGTAGCAGAAGCTAGCAGTACCATTAGCAAATACGTAAAATTGGCCGTAAGTAAGAAGCAGTACATGTACCAGTACATGTAGCAGTAGGAAAAATGTCTAGTTGGCAGAAGTAGTAGGCGAATTTGGCAGTAGCGGTAGCTACGAATAGGAAGTTAGCAGTAACAGTAAGCGGCAACAGTAGTAAAATATTCTTATATGAAACTGGCAGTAGCAGTAGCAAGCAGTAGCCGTAGCAAAAAGGTGAAGTTGGAAGTAGCAGTAAGCTAGCAGTAGCAGTAGGTGAAGTTGGCAATAGCAGTAGCAGTAGAAAAAACGTGAATTTGGCAGGAGCAGACGCAAGCAGTATCTCAATTTAGTATTTCAGTTTAATTGGGACAGGCTCCTACTTTGGTTGCTCATAACTGATTCCTGCTGGTTACTTAGTCGATATAATTTATTTACATATATAAAAGTGCATTAAAGAGTTGAAGTTGAAATCTGCACACACTACATGTTTTGCACAACCCAAATAAATAGATATATGTAAATCGGTCAAGCGTAGAAGTAGTGCACTATCCATGTGCGTATGTAGGCGTTAGCTGACTGAAACAGGTGTTTAGTGGTAAGTATCCCCGCCTGTCACGCGGGAGACCTGGGATCGATTCCCCGTCGGGGAGCCAATGTGACGGCGTGTTAAATGAGGTCAACTCGTTGTTCAGTTTCAATATGTATTCCAGTATATTATATTAAAAAAATAAACCAAGCAGGGCGAAATGACTTCAATAAAATTCATTTGCAGGATACTATTTCTAAGTATGAAACGACTGGAGTGTCTGGTGACAAACATAAGAATGTGCTGGGTTTCTTGTTAGATAGCTTGGCATGGGGATGACGTTTAAATGTGCTCATATCCAATTAGGACAGTGAAAACTTCATTCACACGTCACCTTGCACACATAACTGTACATTGGTTACATTAATAAGTTGTTTCTTTAAAAACTAACCTAAAAAATAAATCTTATTTAAGAAGGAACATAAAAATTAATTTAATGAACACTTTGTAAGGAGAGTGGGAAACTTCAGTCTATAAAAAAAGGTAATAAAAAATAAATATTAATAAACGTTCTTGAAAGAACGTTTTGTTAATTTAGAATCAGTAATACAGATATTTTATTGCCATTTGGGAACAGTCAACTTGTTTTCCTGAAGTAGAGGGGACAACTTTGAAATTGTTGTCACGAGGCCGTTAGGCCGGGGGCAACAGTTTAAAATGTTGCCCCAGATACTGAAGAAAAACAAAATAGAACAATCGTTAACTACAGAATAGAACATTCATTAACCTGCGTCCTGCTTGAAACAGTCACACGCACAAGAATGATAAGGGCAACATAACAAAACCAAGCCTTGAAACATCACGAAATGTTATGGAGGAGCTTGTTTCAACAAAGAGGTAAACAGTTAAAAACGCTTAATTATATTTTATATAGTAAAGTAGGTAATAAAAAAGAAATGTTAATAATGAATTTAAATTACTTTAACACCAATTAGATATGTAACTTAATTTACTTACTTTATTTTTAAGTAGAATTTTGATAAATAATGCATAAATGTCTTGGTGCTGAATAAACTAGCAGAAAATAATTAACTGAAGTCATATCTTTTTTCTATAGAAATGCCTTTTAAGAGAACATCAAAATATAATCAAAGTGAAACTCCAGCTGCGACAGATAACTCTAATAAGCACCCGGAGGTCCTTTATTTATGGCAAGTGGCCAATTGCCGAACACAACACAGCACACCACAAAAACACATGACAGACACAAAACACACACTAACCAAAACTGGGGTCATCACCTTGGAACGGTATATGCTATGCATTGGGACTTCAAACCGACTTAAGGGCGCCCAAACCTCACGACGGCCTAGTATTATTGACAAAACATTTAAGAGTAAATAAAACTTAACCTAATAGCATCGCAATTAAAATTAAACACCAATGAAAAAGAATACTATTCAATTTAATTACTATTTATTTACTCAATGGTTGGATGCCAACCAGAGTAGAGGAATTGCAACTGTTTGAGGCACGATGAAATGAAACAAAAAACAAGTATCAACTACATCTCGTCTTTTTATAAAAAGATTTAAAGACATAGAATCATATAGTTCAATATTCAGCTCATCGCCATGTAATTTCAGGTAGATTACATAGCTGTGTTTTATATGTTTATATTAAAATGAATAAAACAGAATATACTATTCTACACTTTCAAAAAATTATAATATTCCTGCGAACAAAAATAATACGCAAAATTAATTTAATGAACGTGAGTAAGATTTAAAACCAGTGTTTTAATCGGAAAAGAACTGCTGGCTGTTATTTAAATAAAATAGTACGATATATAGTTATATACTTGATGATCTTATTGAGACAGTAAAACTGTTAATAATTATGTAATCCAGAAACGCGCAATGGACCCGATGACGTCATAATTTTAAAACGCAAAGAAGTTAAAGCAACTTATCCATCATATTAAAACGACAAAATATGTAATGATGCAAGAAATTCAGTATCAAAAACCAATAAGCATGCGTTTTTGAGTAGATCTGTAGGGTTGTTATGTCCTTTTGATATGAAAGATTATGGCAAATTATTAAGTGTACGTTAATTATTCACATTAACATTTGCGAACACGTTTCAAAATGACGGTTGGGACATTCCATTAGACAACACGCATTTAAAAAAAACATTGCCTTCAGAAACTTAAACGCTATATTATGTATAAAATATGGGCAAACTTATTGCATAGATCACGATATAAAAATCCTTGATTTAATAATTGCTTAGTTAGTGTAAGGTTACGGTCATTGAAATCTTAAACTCAGGAGCAAGCTCTTGCATATCGAACTGAATGTGAAATGCATATGCCAAAAGAAGGACTCAAAGAATAAAGAACTGTACAATTTCTGTTAAAAATCTGCCTTCGTTATACTGCTCTCAGTGGCTCTAGCAGAACAATCTATGTCCCAAGAATAGTCTATTCACAAAGATTCTGATTGGTCAGAAGTAATGAAATCTACTTTCTCATGTGCTGATTGGTTAAAATCTTAATATTTTAAACACAGTTATTAAAATCAACACTATGACTTAACATCAAAATAAAACTAATAACAATATTTATAATCAAACTGCAATCTCTATTTGTATTAAATTCAAAACTCTAAAAGCAATAAACAATATCTGGCAGTAAAGCATTAACTGCAGAATTATACGGCTGATAACAAGAATCTATTTATGGATGGTATCCATGGAGCCTGATGATCAGCATTTTAGCAAGGGAGATAACTGTTGTGAAGTATATCAGAAGTTATATTTGTTTTATCTATATCACATAACAGCTTATGCTTATCATTACTGCTGAATATTGAATTAATAAGGAGTATACTTATTATGAAAATGTAACAATGCAAAAGGATATAACATTAAGTCATTCATTATAACATGTGACATAATAAAATGAAATTTTCTTCACTGTTGATACATTGGCAGATATGCTTTTAACAAAACAATGCAATAACACACACGGTTTATTTAAAACATATGTTTCGATTTATCGTTTTTTATTGGCCAATTAATAACGATTTGGAGTTCTGATGTGTTGGAATTGAACTTAGCCCGAGTTGTTAAATAGCCACGAATCAGAACGACAAAGAGTTGTTATTGGCCGATAAACAACGATAATGCGTTGGTAACCTATTGTGTCAGCCCCCCTTGATAATTATTTACTGTGAATACTGACATGATGTTAAATTATACTTTAACTATGTTTGAAAAAATAAATAATCCTATGATGTTTCCTTCTTGAAAGAACATATAATACTGACAGAATAATTGAAAGGTACAGATTGCTGAATTGTCACGCACGTATCGATATTCGCAGTTTGTCACTTGTTAATTGGCATGCGCTTAACTGGCTTCGTGTAAAACTGCCATTAAAGGACCCACTTTTTTATTACAATTATACAAGACACTATGGGTACTATGAGCGCGTTCAAGATTTCACAGGAAGTAGCAACTTATATTAAGTTTGAACGTGTACACCGGTCTCCGGGGTCGCCGACGCATGGCAAAATAAGAAACGTTGTTGCCAAGTTCACCTACTTTAAAGACAGGGAAATGGTAAGAAAACGGTGGAAGGAACTTGACGGCACGGCGTACCGCGTTTTTGAACAATTTCCCCCGGAAGTAATACAGAAAAGACGCCAATTGGTGCCGAAAATGAAGGAGGCGAGGCGGCTGGGTAAACGGGCGTACCTGGCCTACGACACGCTCTACATTGACGGAACCCCGGTGCGCGCGTAGGAGCACGGCGGTGGTGAAGTATCGATCCTGTCGTGGAACATTAACGGACTGACTGATAGAAAGAAGTCATCTTCTAACTTTGTAAATATTTTGAGCTCCCATGATAATATGTTTTTTGTATGAATCTTGGACGAATAGTTCTAGTGATATCAATTTAAGTGGATATTTGTCTTTTAACTTCTTCAGAAAATTTCAACATAGAAAAGCTCATAGAAATAGTGGTGGCATTGTTATATATATTAAAGAAGAATTAGCTGATGGAATAGAAATTGTAAAAAATCATTATGATACAATTATCTGGTTAAAACTTGATCACACATTTTTTAATATTTCAGATGACTTTTATATCTGTGCAACTTATATATGGGGGCATGAGTCTCCAGTTTATAACACATTTAATGTAGATCTGTTCGAAATCTTAGAAAATGATATTACTAATTTTTCTGAATTTGGTAAATTATTTGTAGCTGGCGATCTCAATAGTAGAGTTGGCAATAAATGCGATTATATTGTACAAGATAGAATTAATACTGTATACGATGACGCTGATTACTGCCCTGATAACGCCTCTGTTAGGGCCTCAGTAGATAGTACACTTAATAGCCTTGGGGTAAAATTACTAGATTTATGTAAATCCACATGTTTACGTATTGTTAATGGTAGAGTAGGCAAAAGCGGTAAGCAAACTTTTTATTCTAATAACGGTACGTCTGTCATTGATTATTTGTTGGCAAACGAATGCAGCTTTTCAAGTATATCTGATTTTACCGTGCATGATTTTAACGAATGGAGTGATCACGCCCCGTTACATTTTTCCTTATTATGTAATAATGTCTCGTCTGAGTATCAGTCTTACACAGACGTTAAGTACAAATGGGACGATGCGTTATGTGGGCAATTTCGTTCAGGAATTATCTCTATGTTACCTGTATTTAATACTATTGTACAACATATAGATTATTCAAGTAGAACGTCAATTAATGACGTGTTGAATAGATTTACTGAAACCATTCGCAGTGTTGCAGACCCGTTATTTTCTAAAACATGTGTTAAAAAAACAAACCCTATTTTCAATTTAAATAGCTGTATAAAGAATGCAGAATGGTTTGATAACGAGTGCGATACTGCACGAAATTTGTACCATGACGCTTTGCGTATTTTTAACTCGAGTTAAACAGATATAAACAGAGAACATTTATGTACAAGTAAGAGGTATTATAAGGACTTAATACGCAAGAAGAAAGCCTGTTGTTATAGGCAAAAAATGTTGGAGATTGAAAATCTAAGAAAACACAAACCAAGGGACTTTTGGCGGTTTTTCAAATCAAAAAATAGCGTCATTAAAAATAAAATATCTCTAGAAGAATTTACTAAGTTTTTTGAAAACCTTAGTAGCAATATGTCAGACTTTTGTAATACTGAAGCAGAAGATTTCTGTTTAAATAATGATTTTAACTTAGAAAATTCTGTATTTCCTGAACTTGACAAACCTATATCTGTCGAAGAAGTTAATTAAGCAATAAAACATTTAAAACGAAATAAATCATCGGGTAGTGATTGTATATTGAACGAATATTTCCTTGAATGCAGTGATATTTTATCTAACCATTTGTGCGATATGTTTAACGGTATTTTTGTATCGGGCTTCTTTCCCGATAAATGGACAGAAGGGGTTATAATCCCTTTGCATAAAAAAGGTGATGTTAATGATGTAAATAACTATAGAGGGATTACTTTAGTAAGTTGCTTTTCAAAATTATTTACCACGATTTTAAATAAGCGCATTGAAACTTTCTACAATGAAAACAATATTATTTCGGACGCGCAGTTCGGATTTAGGAAAGGTTATTCAACTGTTGATGCTACTTATATATTGATGTCGATTGTACAAAATTATTTAAATTGAAAATAAACGTTTGTATGTTATATTCGTCGATATGTTAAAATGTTTTGATAGTATATACCGCAATGCATTATGGTTAAAAATGTTTAAGTCTGGTATACAAGGCAAATTGCTTAGATTAGTGAAGGATATGTATGCGAATGTTAAGTCACGTGTTAAATCATGTACATCCTATTCAGATTATTTTAGTTATGCGGTTGGACTGAGGCAAGGGGAGGTTATGTCGCCGATTTTGTTTTCTTTATTTGTTGAAGATCTAGAACTTTACCTACAAGATAACATTAACTCTGGTTTGAATATAGATGATATTGTGTTGATTGTACTATTATTTGCCGATGACATGGCTATTTTAGGCAAGTCACCTGCTGAAGTACAATCACATTTAGATAACTTATATTTATATTGCAATTCTTGGGGGCTAAATGTTAACACGGTAAAAACGAAAATAATGGTATTTCGGAAAAGGGGTGGATTAAAAGAAAATGAAAAATGGGCATACAATGGCAATGAAATTGAAGTGGTTGATAACTTTAACTATTTAGGCACAGTGTTGAATTATACTGGAAGTTTTAAATTAAACCAGGAACATTTGGTTGGTAAAGCCCTTAAGGCCATGAATATATTATTGTTTAAATGCAATGAATTTGACATAAAACCAAAAATATTCTGTCAGTTGTTTGACTCTTTCGTGGGTTCTATATTAAATTATGCTTCAGAAGTATGGGGTTTCGAAAAGTCAGATGATATTGAACGCATACATTTGAAATTTTGCAAACGATTGCTACAGGTTAAAATAAATACATGTAATGTTGCTGTTTATGGAGAATTAGGTAGATATCCTTTGTATGTAAACAGGTTTGTTAAAATTCTAAAATATTGGTTTAAAATTATAAATAATAAAAATATCATAATGCAAATTGTTTATAAACAAGCTTTAAATGATTGTAATAAATGTTATACAAATTGGGTCTCGAATGTCAAAAAAATGTTAAATAAGTATGGATTTGGTTATGTATTTGAGAATCCAAGCGTTGTGCAAGTAAATAGTTTTATTAATGAGTTCAAATGTAGACTTGTTGACAATTTTAAACAAGAGTGGTATGATAAAATGAATAACAGTTCTGTATTAGATATGTATAAAGTTTTTAAAACCTCTTTGGAATATGAAGCATATTTAGACTTACTCCCTAGACGTCTGCGCTTATTTTTTGTAAGATTAAGAGTCTCTGCACACCCGTTGAGAATCCAAACCGGCAGATATGCTCAGAATAACATCTCACGAAATGAACGTTATTGTTTATGTTGTAATGACTTTGATTTAGAAGATGAATATCATTTTATATGTATATGCCGCTGTTACACTGATTTAAGAAAAAAATATATTAACCGTATATTTTATATTAACCCATCCGTATATAATTACCACAAGTTATTAGTTTCATGTGACAAATCAGTAATTTCTAATATATGTAAATATATCAAAGAAGCTTTTGTTATAAGAAGTGCGATCCTAAATAATACTGTTTAGATAAATTTCATTACCGCCTCGATAGAACTTAAGTGTTGTTGCCATCGATTGTGTTTATTTGTATTCTGAAATGAATATTTTATGTATATAATGTTATTTTGTATACCTATTTACGTGACAGAAATAATGTTTATATTTATGTATGAAGACGATGTACTGTTGTATAAGTCTGAATAAACTGTCTGTCTGTCTGGTACCACTATTAATTGGACTGTTTATTGCGATACTGGTATATTGCACCTAAGTTTAATCCCGCTAATTGGTATGGTGTTGTTACACTAGCGACCACATTTTCGCGAGATTAAGACGATGAGATACGGACAATGCGGGTAATTGACATGTTGCTGTTTTAGCGGATGTCGTCTAAGCGCAAGGGTTGTTAGAATAAACAAAAAGTACATAGAAACAGTAGTTATTTTTGTTGGCAAAAAATCGAAATCCAGAATCGAAGATCCAACGAATATGCCCGATTTTACGAATCCATGAAATTTCATGTCAACAAAATTAAATGAATCCACAGTATATATAAGTACATTCAAACACATGTGTAACGTGATGTTAAAACTTCCGAAAACAAACACAATATTTGTTCGAAGTTATAAATACGTATACGTTCATTAACGCATGACATTTAATACAATAAATACTCAGATTGAACTACCATGCACATCGCAACAGATAATATGTTATAAATAGACGTTATAAATAGTTTAGTAGGTGCGTATACAAGCAGAATGATACATAGGACATATTACACGACTGTTGTGTTCAGTTGGCTTGTTGTATCGTTCGAATTGATTGTTTAACGCTGTAATCCACAATCAACAGAGCGATACAACTCACCGGTACTCCACAGTAATAAAGTAGTCCATTTAGTATATACCTCATGACGATCAAAACATCACAGCAATATATACTACGAAACAAACAAACTATTGACACAATACATGTAGTACTGTACTGTTAGAAACGCGCATAAATACATGTCATGTACACACATGACGTCATGCAACGTCCCTTAACGGCGTCGTCGTGTCTATAATAAAAAGGGGTGATTCCCAATTTCGCCCAACGAACGTAAAAAGTTCCAGTTTTTCGAGTCGTTGGATACGGATTTTTATTTTACAGTCACTGAGTGTGAAATTCTATCTGGCCTAATATAGTTTATACACAAAATACACCAGCATTTGAGTCAGAGTATCTATAGATATAATACAATATTATTCAATTGTAATGTTGTAGTAGACTTTATATGCGTATTGAATTAAACAGTCGTGTTTTGTATGCCAAGCATTGGCTAAGTTCATTGTTGTGTAGTTGAATTTAAAAACACTTGTAAGAACAACAACAGCATTTTTTAGCATATAAGCATGGTGAATGCTTTTCTGCCACAAGATACACTTAGGCAGTGTATGAAGTGTAAATACATGAATAAAATGATAGAAGTCAACAAAAAATGAATACATAAATAGGTACTTGTTAAAATGGCGATAATTTATTATTGATAATCTAAATTATTTATATCTAATTAGTGTTGTAATTATATTTTGCGAGGTTTATAGTTCCCTTTTTATTCAATGTTTGGATAAAAACATCACAGTTATTTAATGTTGGCCACCTTTGAAAATAATGTTTAAAGTGTTCTTTTCTAATTTCTCTATATATAGGACAAATAAGTAAGAAATGATACTCATTTTCTATTACATTAAAATAACACAACTTGCATGTTCTATCTTCGCGTTGGATTTATTATAACGTCCTGTTTCTTTTTTCTGTTTTATGCGATGATAATCGAAACCTTGTAAGTGATGTTTTAATTTTAATTTTTTAATAATATCAATATAGGGTTCTATATTAAATGTATTTTAAACCGGCAATATCTCGTGAGTCTAGTTGAATTATTGATTTAACTTTACCAACTTCGTTGGAAACTATTAAACAAAAGCTGTTTTATTATATTGTAAATGTAGTATCGATCCGTTGGTTGTGTAAACATTGTCTGATCCGTCAATATATTGCTTAATGCATGCTCATCAAGCATGGTTTTAATTTGTGATTCCCAATTTCAGAGATTGTAAGTAATGTTTTGTTGCGCATCATTGAACAGAAGTGAACATGTTGTTTATATGAGAATGTCATCGGAAGACGCTCGTATTTTTAACCAGTATCGTATTATGTGTAATTTCCGTATTAATTGCAGCGGGTATCTTTCAAATTCTCCGTAGAAGCCTGCTAAATTTGTTGATTTATTAACTTTTAATATTTTTCTCAGTAATTAAACGCGTATTATTTCTAATTATTTTGCCTTTATTAAATCCCAAAACTTCTGCTGAGTAATGTGGGACTGGGGCGACTAGCTTGTCAAAAAGGTTTAATTGTTCCTGTGTTTGTAAGTCATATTGATTAATTACAGTGAAAAATCTACGAAAGGCTCTGTTTCCATGCTCTGCAAGTGACTGTGCAGTTTTATACCAAATTCCGTTTATAAATACTGTTATACCTAAATATGTAAAAGAAGTCAGTATTTCTAATAACTCCCCGTAAAGGTAAACACTGTTATTAGTATGCCGACAGTGTTTTTTTTTTAATATCAACACTTTTCTTTTACTTGTATTTATCTTAAGATTAGACGCTACGCAGAAATTTTCAATGTCGTTAAACATTGATTGTAAAGATGTTGGTGATGTCGAAAATAATACTTGATCGTAAGGTAATAGGAAAAACTTTATAAATCGTTATAATAACTTCAATATGTGGGTCTATATGTTCTATAATATCGTTGACGAATATTAAAAACAGAATGCTTTAAGACGGGTTCCCCTGTATTACTCCTATGTGTGTTGCTATGAAATCGGATGTTAGAGATTTAATTTTAACATCAGCTGTAACTGACGTGTACATCGCTCGTAGTGCTGAAACCATCTTTGAGCTTTTTTTCTTCGGATATCAGTTTTTGCCGTAGTAGTGCTCGATTTATGATATCAGCATTTAGCATAATCAATAAAGATACAGGATAATTTTTGTCCCGAATTTAATACTTTATTTATTAAACTGTTTAGTATGAAAATGCAATCGACGGTACCTCTTCGTTTTTGATAACCGTGCTGGAATTTTGAAATCGCATTTGAATTTCAAATTCTGTAATTGGGGAATCAAGTGTGATATTTGTTTCGAAAGCGTTTGCATTTTCATAGGAATTGTCAATATTGTCGGTGGATATATCACCACTACAGATTATTAACGTGTCCATAAATGCGTTTAATATTGATATTGTCTAGTTTGCCGTCATTTTTCTTATAGCATTTTATAAGTTTTTTTTTCCAAAACTGGCAGGGTTGTGTTTTAGCAATACTACTTGACCGTGTTCCTTCCTTAAGTTTATGGCGACATTTTGCCTTTCGGCAAATGTGATTGTATTTTGTTCTGTGTTTAATAAAATTGATTTATTGAATGTATTTTTAGAATGATTGAAATTGGCTTTTGTGTTTTTACAATCCGCATCGAACCATTCTGCGTTTTGTTTCTGGTTGCTAGGTTGTTGTGTTCGTATTATTTTTTCCAAATATACATGTGCTGGTTTCTTGTAGGTTTTGGGTCATAATACCTATTTTCTCATTTGATGCTTATATTTTCATCACACACTGTGTTTAAATTATGTTTTATTTAATCCATGTATTACAATCACTGATTTCACTTTCATTAAATATGGTTTTAGTTTCAAAATATATGGCTGCATGATCGGACAATCCTGACCAGTCTTGAATTTCAAAATCATTAATGAAATTCAAATCAAAAGTGGTTTTTTGCAATAACAGATAGTCTGTGACACTGAGTCCACGTGATGAACTGAATTTTTAATTCTCGTGTTTATTTCCTGCTAAGCGGTCGTTTGCAATAACATGGCTAGTTGTTTTGCACAATAAAATCAAAGCGCGACCTTGAGTGTCGATCACGTGATCTTGATTTGTGCGCTTGGGAAGACCCGTGCATGTTAAAGTTGTATGGCCTGTGGTTATATTGTTATCATCATCTAAATGTTTGTTATATTCTAATATACAGTGTGATAATGATAATAAGTTTTAACTTCTCAATGTTCTACTTGTTGACCTCCCGGAAGTTCCCATCGGATCGTCCCTCTGGCTAGTAGTTTCGATCCTGCCCATTTGGTTGTTCTACCGACCGCTCGTTCCCGGTCTACAAGATGTGGTTTGTTGCGCTTCTTCTCCAGTGTCGTTTTCGTTTGTTGGATTCCTACGCCGTGATGGAGTGCCATCAGGTCCTGGCTGCGCTCGATGACAGCTTTTTTGAGCAAGTTCTCGGTCAGCGTAAAGGTGGAATTTTGCCACGATAGGTCTTGTTTTGGCTGGCTTACTTTGACCTATGCGGTGCACTCTGTCTAAGACGATGTTGACTTATTCAATATGAAGAACGTCTTTGATAAGAGTTTGTATCAGCTCTTCATAGTTTTCTTGATTTGTGGTTTTCGCAAAGCCATGAAATAGGAGGTCTTCTCTCAAGCTATGAAATTCAAGCTTATCGTTCGCTTCTTCGATCTGAGAAATTTTCACGTCATAGGTCTGCATAGTGTCTTCCATTTTATTACATTTGTCATTAAGCTCCTTTAGCCGGTTCTCCGATGTGTTTAATGTTTGTTTTGTTGTTTCGAATTGTTCGTTTAACAAATTAAGACTTCTTTCCATAGAATTTACTTTCTCCTGTAGTGTTAATTGAGCAAACTGATTGCAGGGAGGGGATGCGATTCCCAATTGGGTTCCAAATTGCGATGTCCCTATGTCGTTCATATTCCAGAAACATTCAGGAATAGGCCGAAACGTGTTTTCGAATGTGAAGTGCGTGGGCGTAGTCGATCGATTTGTACTTTTTGTTTCGTTGTTTACACTAGGATTTAGATCTGTTTTCCTTTTACTTCCTTTCGAAATTTCGTTTTACTCTGTCGACATTGAGTACACACGTTTATCTTGATATTAGTGTTAAATTTATCCACTTCGCTATTGTAAATTCACTTTATTATTTTTGTCGCAGTCACAAATGTTCACACCTTTACACACGCGAATGTAACTTACTGTGTATGTGTGTAGGTACACATTAAACAAAAAGTATTGCAATACATACACATGAAGAGGTAGATACGCACAGTAACTAAACTGCATTGTGGTATCATACAGCTTTTATTCGAATTCACTTAACCCAGTAGATTATAATTTATTTCGAATTGTTTTAACTGTTATGTAACTAATAAACTATGCAATTTAAGAAGAGGATTTAAAGTAAACATATTCCAGTAAAATAAAAACAACATGTGAATTTCCCTTTTCAGATAATACTGAACAAAGTTCATACTGTACAGAAAGTACATTAACATCTTATAGGTCACCTTCTTTTAACGGTATACCGACTTTTAACGGGATACCTATATGTTTTTATTTCATTTAGATAAACAAGTGTCATAACGATGTGCACGTTCTGGACCGTTGTGTAACACGTTGATGCAGTTTGATGCAGTGCTTTCGAAATTGTCAAAACATACAACTATGTAAATTAAGGTGAAAACTAATTCAAATACACATGCAAACAGTTCATCATAGGAATCCTTACCATAATCGTCAGTTATGCGTCAAACAAACATATTCGAAGTAATGTTTGCCTGGTCCGAAAGCAATATTCAAATCTTTGGACAAATATGAATTCTTGTAATAAAAGACTGTTTGATTAAAAGCTTTTCGGAAATATTCTGAAATGCTATGAACGCGGTTTTGTATATTCTTATGTTATTAGTGGTTGTTTCTGATTATAGTTGGAAAAGCTCTTCACTATATGGATACGTAATATTTCCATGAGGAATTTGTTTACAACACATACAGGTTCATGATGATGAGGTCTAAGTACCACTTCCGTTATGTTAGAGTGACATTTACTAAAATTAGTCAGCAAATAACACTTATAACGTATTACATGTAAGTACATCTAACTATTAATTAAAACGTTATGTCAAACTATTATTGTGAGTTCCTTATATGACTCAGCTTGTATTGTTTGTTTGATCACGTTCTCGGTCACGAACGCTTACTCTCCCTCAGACTCAAGTGTGACCACGTGGCCGCCGCACTTCGTACAATATTGCTGCAACAACATGGCACATAATAATGCATGTCATACCATGCTGTGCATTAACAGGTTCTATACGGCTTATTAGTTTAAGAAATAATAAAAAAGGAAATATATAAACTAAAATATTATGAAACGTGAAGTCAGAAATCTTCAACGCAACACTACATTTCCAGCCTTTAAATGGACCAGTCCACAGATTGGCAAATTAACAATTTTCAAAAATGTTGTCATAGATCCCAAAAGGAAAAATACATTATGTATAAACAAGCGAAACAACACTACTGACAAAAATATAAAGGATATACAGTGTCTTTTATGAAAAATCATCAAATAAAATGGATAAAATCATAAAGCGTTTGTAACGCTTTTCATCGGTATTTTGGGAAACACGTGTATCACTTTGACAACGTTTAAACTTCATTACCATGGTTGAAAGTGAAAATGGCCAAGTGGTTAGCGCGACATATTGATCCCGGCGGACGTGGTTCGAGTCCCGGGGAAGGCAAATCTTGTAATAATTTAATTGTTTTCCTGATATATTTGTTTTTTTGTTAGTCAAACTGCTTTAGTTTTTGCAGTTAAGACATTAATGACATTTTCAAAAATACAAAATTCTGTGAACAACTTCCATTGAACGCGAGCAAAAGTCGCCGCATATTGAATATAAATGCCACAAGTGATTAGATACACACAGTGCTCGTATAGCCCACCAACATTAACCTGACACTGACCTTTATGCATGAATATTTAAAAATACCGGTGAATATATAAGTTTCGGTAATGCAATCGAGTTAAATATATATTATATATATAAAAGAAACTCCCACTTAAATACTGTTATGGTACCATTAAACTCGTGGAACATGTGCACGAACAAAACCGATAATGAATATAAGAAGCAATTCAAGCGCGTAATTTAATAGAGTTCACGATTATTAGGTTAATGTTGACGAGCTATATCTATGTTACATACATTTGCCAACTCCAAAAACTGTCTTGCTCTTGGTGGAAACAGGTAAATTGACCTTTCAAACGTGCTTGTACGAGATACACATGTCTCTACAGAAGCAAGCGAAAACATTATTTTGCATTGTATCAAACCGGAAATATAACAATGAAATGTTTAAAAGTGCCTATTCGCTTTTCCCGGCAAGCACAAGTATTTGTTGTGAAAAACTGTTTTCGTTGTTCGTAAGGTACAAACTTCAACCCAAAAATCACAGATTTTGATTGACTAATAAAATTGTTGTAGGCGGGATGACACTGTTCAGTCACTTGCCAATCACATTGTTGGAAGTGAGACCGTATCGATCAATAAAGCGTTTGTTTATGGCCGTTCGATTAAATATCTGTGTACTTAGATAAAGGAATTAAGGATGGTCGCTTTGAAAATTAAGGCATGTCGGCGTTATTTAAGCATGTGAATAACTTCTTTAAGGCATCTCGGGCCCGACAAGCGAAACAGGCCTGCGGGTACCCTGATAAAATTATTAAACCAACATACAAACGCTATAAAAGCATTATAACACATAATATATATATATTGTCAAACACCGATCTAACAGTCGCCTAAGCTTTTTTTCTGAAATACGCAATATCTTTAGCAGTTTATATATATCCTCGCATTTGCAGAACACTAGATAAGCTACTGACCTTGAAGACACCTGGTTATGTTTGTCCAGTGTCCGTCGATGCATCGACTTTCCACGTTTGACTGGACAAGCGGCAGGTAACCATGGTTACACATCAGCCTTCGAATCGAACCTTCGTGGTGCGTGTTCCCAAGAACCTTTCCGTTCGATTTTCCGCAAATGAAGGGCACGTTAACACGTTACATTTACAAACCTGCTTGGTAACGCCTGTATGTATTAATTTTGTAACATCTGAATCAAAGACATTTGACAACTGATATTTATTTTGCTAAATGTAATATTTCCGTAGCGATCGATAAATTGACGTTGTATAGAAGAACATTTATCGTGTTTTGTTAATGATTTATTCAAACTAAATCGGCGTACACATGCATGCAAATAGTAAGAAAATATTCAAAGTGAAATATAGTATGAACCAGTACCATCTGGGTTACACTCCATCGTTTTAAAATCACACATTTGCGGTGTATTACCAGCGGAACACATGGCATCGAAAGGAAATTCATCGAGTCAACTTAATATTATGTTATATTCAGATTTAAAAGTAAATCATTTAAATAAAAGATAATATAATTTATTTCCACATATATCTTTTAATTAAATATGTTTGCAAAACGAATAAAATGATCAAAAAGGAAATACGGCATGACTGTGAAACACTCGCTTATATCGGAGTTTATTGTGCAATGTAAGCAAGATGAATGGTCCATATATTTGATAAAGGAAATGAACCTGCTTGGACAATTTACTGAACACATACAACAGTTAAAGCTTTGTTCTATTAACTTGGTTGACAAAATCGCCGACCCTTGTTTTTCCAAATTTGTAAAACACATTTCGGATTGTAAGTGCAAAACAAAAGCTACCGACTAAAACAATTTGTTATTGATGTTGATTCATCAAATGTCGGTACTGGAGCAGTTTTGTCTCAGATACAGAATGGACAAGAAAAAGTCATTGCTTATTATTCTAAATGTTTTTCCAAACAGGAAAGAAGTTACTGTGTGACAAGAAAAGAATTAAATGGTTTTGTTCTTGCTATAAAACACTGGCATCATTATTTGTATGGTCAGGAATTTACTGTAAGAACTGACCACACAAGCCTTAAATGGTTAATGAATTTTAAAGACTTGGACGGACAGCTGTGTCGTTGGTTGAATATTGTTTCAAACTACAATTTCAAAATTGTTTACAGGCCATGAAAATTGCACTCTAATTGTGATGCACTAAGCCGTAGACCTTGTTATGATAGTAATTGCTTGCATTGTAAGAGAATTGAATCAAGGTTTGCAGAACAAAATAAGACTTGTGCTAGAATTAGTACCAATTCAAACCCGAATGTAACTGACAATTCAAATAGTGCAAGGCTGACAAATTGTTTTTGCAAAGTGCAATGTCTAGTAGTGAGACTAGATTATTACCACTGATTATGGTAATGCTGTGTTTACTGATTTTGAGAGATCCTATGGTAATGATGGTTGTCTGTGTTTGTGCTTTGTTTGTAAGGAATGTTATAGAATCAAGTTCTGGTGTTAAAGAGACCAGTTCAGGGTCAGAGATACACTCCATAGTTACAAATAAGCTAAAAGTAGTACAGAATTTGAAGACAGTGATTAAAGAGAAAGTCAAACCCCCTGATAATCGTAAACGAGAGTTGGTGAATGTTGTTACAAAGCAGGATTCATCAGATTTAGGACCGATTGAATCACCAGAGTGCATTGATAACACTGATGGCAAGAAAATTGAATCAGAGGCGTGTAGTGTAAACGTTACCACAGTAGATAGTAGTAGTAGTAATTGTACTGTACATAGTAGAAGAACTGAATCAGATTCCAAGGATTCAGTTAACGACATGTCAAACTCGATCGACTTAGAGATTTTAGATTTACAGTAATTGGCAAGATTACAAAAGGAGGATTCTATACTCAATGTAGTTAGAAATTGGCACTAAACCAGATTGGAATGATGTTAGTGATAGATGTCCAGATGTTAAATATCTCTGGTATAGATGGGATTCGTTGTTATTGATGATGTGTTGTATAGATGGGAAGACGATGATGGTAGCTCGTTTGATTTGCAAATAGTTGTTCCGAATAGTCTAAATAAATGCATTTTGTATCAGTTACACGACAGTGTTACTGCATGACATTTAGGTGTAAGGAAAACTTATCAGAAACAGGTTTCTCTGGATCGGATTGCAGAATGATGTTGAAATGTGGTGTAAGAAATGTACTATTTGTGCAAGCAGGAAATTCCACAAGTCAATAATAAAGCTCCAATGAAACAGTTAAATTTTGGTGCTAGATGGGAAAGAATTTCTATTGACTTTGTTGGTCCTTTTGCCGGTACTAAAAATTGAAATAGATATTTGATGGTTGTGGTTGACCAATTTACAAAATGGACAGAATGTGTTCCTCTTCAAAATATAGAAACTGTTACAGCTGCAAATGCGTTGATAGAAAAGGTATTACAAACTTTTGGTATGCCTTTATCAATTCATACTGACCAAGGTGTTCAGTTTGAGTCAAATTTATTCAAAGAATTGTGTAATCTATTTGGGATTCAGAAAACGATGACTACACCATATCGCCCACAATCGAATGATGGAATTGAACGGACGAATAGAACAATTACTAGCATGTTAAGCTTTATTTGTGTCACAATTTCGTGACGACTGGGATCAATATGTACCTTTCTGCTTGATGGCATACAGGTCATCTGTTCACTCTGCTACTGGTCACACGCCGTATAAGATGATGTTCGGTTGTGATATGAGACTACCCATTGATCTAGTTTTTGGTCATCCTTCAAGATCTGAAAATAAACTAAATGACAATTGCACTGATTACATAAATACTCTAAAGACAACGCTCAATGATGTACACGATTTTGCAAGAAACAGACTTAAAATTTCAAGTGATGTAATGAAAAAGAACTACGACTTAAAAGTCCATTTGCAATCGTATAACATTGGTGATAAAGTTTGGTATTATAACCCACAACGAAAAGTTGGTCTTAGCGGAAAATTGGCACAGCAGTGGACTGGACCATGTTTGGTCATTGGAAAACTGAACAATGTTTTGTATCGAATCCAAATTAACAAAAGACAAGGATCTAAAGTTGTACACCATGATAAGTTAAAAAAGTATTTTGAAGGAAACTATTAATATGATAATGAATGCAAAGTATCTAAAATAATCTTTCATTTCTCTTTTTTATTTTCTTTTCTTTATCGTTGCAGAAAGAGTATACTTGTCTTGTCTGTGGGGACATTACCTTTCCCACTCGCATGAGATGCTACAACCACGTCGTTGAGCAACATTCAGGTGTTTCGTGGAAATGCTTCAAGGTCTACCATAGAAATACGCCAAGCAATGGTCCATGCCATAATCGGAAGGAAGGCTATGTCCGCTTTGTTCAGATAACTGGTGCCAGAGGTGCCGATGCAGAAAGGGTACTGGAAGAGTTTAAGCTGAAGGTACCATCCCTCATCAGAGGTAGTAGTTATGAGGCAGCAAGTCGTTGCCGGAATACGGCTCCAGAGGATCATGACTCTATAAGCAGGGTCGCAACGAGGCCAGCAAAAGTGTTTTCTGGCAAACGAGAGCGGGAAGGCCAGAACCAGGAGAACTGGAAACGTAACAAGTTGTCAGACAGTTCCTCATCCAGCGGTGACTCTGACGATGAGTCGAGCAGCACATCATGTGATTCTTCCCTCCAGGATTGTGAACCAGACATGTGGAGGTCAGTCCACCTGAAAAGGAAGAAATTAAAGTGATCAACAAGGTGGAAGTCCAGACTCCTGCCGAGGAAAAAGCAGACAATGTGCCAACAGTAGAGGTCAATGTTGGTGGAAAAATATTTTCAACTACCAAGGACACCCTGAAGGGTACCACAATATTAGAATCAAATTTTGTAGACAGGGACCCAACTTTTTTTGAAATAATTCTAAACTACTTATGGTACCGAAATCAGAAATGCCTTATCTCTTTGGACATTCTTCCAAACACAAGAAGGGAGCTGGCACTAATCAGTATGGAGGCTAGGTATTTTGGTCTCCACTCACTCTTGAAGATGTATGAGGAAAAGCGTGCAAACCTAAAATTATAGTGATGTGAAATGTAAAAAAAAACAAACGACAGTGACGTTTAGTGATGTTGGCTTTATCTTATGATGTAACGACAGAGACGTTTTTTTGTGTGTTGATGTTTCGGAACGATAGTGACATTCAATTGAAAATGGGATAAAACGATAGAGACGTTTGAAATGGAATGACAGTGACATTCTTTGAAATTGATAAACAATGACGTTGAATGTTTTGACCATTACTTACATTACATGCTTGTTTGATATGTTAAATTGTTACTTACTTGAAATGTTTCAAATTGTTAAAAATAACCATTACTGAAGAATTAAAAAAAAAGTTAATGTTGCATCTCAGTGACTATTGTAAATTGTTTGAATTCTTAATACTAAATGCACTTGTTTAATATTGATAGTTTTCAATCAAAATATGATAATTTTCATTGTGTAATATTTTGTGCATTGTTCAATTGGTTCATTAATGATATTAACTAGATATAGTGAAAAACATCTAGTTCTTTAACATTTATTGAAATTTCCATATATTGAATTTACATGGATTTAATATTCCATGTTATAATTATTTATTCCTTTATTTAATATGGAAATGTTCATTGTGGAAAAAGTTCATTTGTTCAAGGTTTCAAGTTTCTTACAATTAACTGCGTAAATGATCGTATAGATGACATATTTATTGTTGAAATTACAATGAATATAACTGTTTAAATGGATAATGGTGTATGGAAAATGTGTTTGAATGTTTGTTCTGATTCGATATAAAGTTCACTTTAAACTTAGAAATGTGTCGATTGTTTGTTGTTATGAAAACAAATATGGTTAAAAACAATAGAAAGTACACTTGCCTTTAGAATTCTATGCAAATTTGTACAAAATTCGTTCTCAAATAAGCAGATGTCAACGGATAAGTTGCAAACTGAAAATGCTGTAGCCATTTCTCTTTAGATTTCAAACGGAATGAACCGGAAACGGAAGTGTGGTTTTAAAAAGCCGACAAGTATAGAAAGTAAGAAAAGGTTCGGTTACACACTACCATAAAATTCCGACTTTCCAAACTACCTATTGGAGACCAATTCCTGTAGGTGGGGGGCAATTCTATGACCTAGTCTATTGTTCATAATCACTCTCTTTAATGTATTACAATGTACGTTGAGTACGAATGTAAATCATTGTTTATTACATCATTATTTATTGCCATGTAAATAGTAATCAATATATTAATATAATTATATTTTCTAAGCTTATTATTAATGAATTCATTGTATTATAATGATTACCTTCATTATAAATTACAATAATCTCTCATATATTTCTTGGTATTTTCTTTTGTCCGCCATCTTGAATGCTTACTACAATATGACGTTATTCATTGAGAAGTGCGTATGACGTCATCTTACTACGAGTATAAATAGGGCCGAACTGTCGTTTGGCTTCAATTGCCGTTTCGTCGCTCACTGAGAAGGTTTTAAACGGACAATGTATAATCAGGTAGATAACTGTTGAAAGTTTGACCTGGAAACTGTTTGAAAGTTATAGATTGATAATCGACATGAACATTTATTAAATAAACATTGTTGTAATATGAATCGTGTTGAATTCTTCATTTTGCGTTTAGTGTTTTTGTGGTGTCGGCACCGTCTGACTGCCACCAGACGGACCGGCATTACAATATTATATGAAACAGGGTGAATTGCTGCCCCGTATGGGAAAATACGGGGCAGTCTGAAGATACAGTTTGGGCGAGACGCTTGCGTTTCGCGCAATATGAACCTCCTGACTGCCCCGTAATTTCCCATACGGGGGTAGCAATTCACCCTGTATCGTTAACGTCACAGAGACAATCTTTTAGAAAGACTTTAAAGTAAGCAAGATGATAGAGCAACATTTAAACATTTTTTTACTGTCAGTGACCCAATATTTTCTTTAGACTTTAAAGTATGTTTTTAGTGGAGATTTAGCTTCTTCCTCTAAATTTCTTCATTTGAAGTATCTGCAAATCATATTGACATTTTGACCAAACAACAAAACGTAAACAAATCATATAAGTCAAATGAAAATTAAACGGCAAGAAAACTTACGACAGACAGCATGAAGTGTATATGAACCAAATCTGTACCAGTTACACCTCTTTTATACGTTCATGTTGTCAGTATTGACATTTGCCAACTTATTAAGTTAAAGTTAACACACAATTGCCAAACCAAAACCATTTTAATCGACCGACGGACATTTTGATCTTTTACTCACCTAACAATTTCTGGAGATGCCCCGTATGGGAAAATACGGGGCAGTCACGTGACCTCCTTTAGCCAATGGACGTGCTGGAAAGTGTTTGGAGATGCGATATTTGTAAATATTTGTATAATAGCACATATCTAAGCGTTTGCATATACACCATAGTTCAACATATTTCAACCGGCGTTCTTTAATCTTCATTCCAGTTGCATATTGACTGATTGTATTTCTACTTTATACAGTCACTATAGTTTTGGAGCTTGAATTTCAAAGGACTTTTGTCATTAGATAGTGTAAATAATCATATATCAGAAAATAACATGAACAATGGAAATTTTTAATCTCAAGCATTGTTGAACATTTTAATCGAGCTTTTTTTAGAATGATACATCATTTATGTTCACTAATTAATTTGGCACAGAATCCCTACCACTTGTATAATATGCGTTTCACAGCAAAGGTTATGTGTTTTTCATTATCAATCGAAATTAATGGTGACAACCGTTGACTGATAATTGTTTGCTACATTAAAATGCCCTTGAGATCTAAGTAAATTAAATTCGCTAAATGTGTTAATACATGATACTTTCGATAAAAGATATTGATTGTACGTTCGTTTTTATCTTTTGAATTTGCAATATAGGTTTCTTTAATTTGTAATGTATAACGCTCAAGTTTATAGAGGTTATACAAAACAGTGCTGTATGTAGGACTGTTACTAAACTAAACTTATGATTGTGCGCCTGCTGATGCGTGAAAGCAAACCTGGCCCGTAATAGAAATAAAGCTATTTCGTAATATTTTGTAATTTCGTGATTACTCTCAGTATATATTCGTCTGTATTTTTTTATATGGGCGAATGTTTAGTTAATTGTGAGTAAGATAAAAAGAAAGAATTATAGCAGTAGTAGTAGTTGTTGTTGTTGTAGTAACCGTAACAGCAGCAGTAGTAGTAGTAGTAGTAGTAGTAGTAGTAGTAGTAGTAGTAGTAGTAAGAGGCGGAGGTGGAGGAGGACTAGTAGCAGTAGCTGAGGTAGTAGTAGTAGTGGTAGTAGTACTAGTAGTAGTAGTAGTAGTAGTAGTAGAAGTAGTAGTAGTAGTAGTAGTAGTAGTAGCAGTAGTAGTAGTAGTAGTAGCAGTAGTAGTAGTAGTAGTAGTAGCAGCAGCAGTAGTAGTAGTAGTAGTAGTAGTAGTAGTAGTAGTAGTAGTAGTAGTAGTAGTAGTAGCAGTAGTAGTAGCAGTAGTAGTAGCAGCAGTTGCAGCAGCAGCAGCAGCAGCGGCGGCGGAGGCGGCGGTGGTGGTGGTGGTGGTAGTAGTAGTAGTAGTAGTAGGAGTAGTAGAAGTAGTAGTAGTAGTGATGGTAGTAATAGTAGCAGTAGCAACAGTAGTAGAAGTAGAAGCATAAGTAGTAGAAAATATAGTAGCTGTAGCATCAGAAAAGCTTGTAGATGTAATTATAGCGGAAGTAATAGCGGTAGCTGTTAAAGTAGACTGTTAAATCGACACTAGATGGTACTGTTAGTGCTAGCATTATTTCATAATGGTATAAAGAAGTAGAAGCCATAGTACAATATATAATTTGCTAAGGCTGTTGTTCTGGTGGTGGAAACCATATTATTTTTCATTGCTAGTTGTTAGCTGCAATAAGCCAATAAGTGAAAAGGACATGTTCACACTTTCTTGGTTACGATACACACGTGGGATATGTTATAACTCAATGGATCATGCTGTTTCAATAAATCATAAATATAAATCACTCCTGTTAAATCGGTAAATATATCAGACACTTTCAATTAAGTTAACGAACAAATACTACTTACATAGATCAATATAAATTATAAGTCTTTCCGTTATATATTTAAATATCTTCTGGTAAGTATATAATTAGACAGTTTAAAAATGAAAATTCACAATTACGAAATCATGCACTTAAAACTACACACAGTAACGTTATAAAACAGAGATACAAAAGGGTGATATAATGGAGATAACTTCTTGTGTTGGTAATAAGTGTTTAAAAGATGTATAAACAACACCATTTCATTTAGTGCAAAATTAAAGTGGCGAATGAAACATTACCAAACATTAAATTATTTACAATTTGTAGTGACTTGTCATGCCTGTCCAATAGTTCTGTCACGTCGTTTAGCAAGCAAATAATATTCGTACATATAAAACATCGTTGAACTGGTATTCTAATGTTAACTCTTAAAAGCATGGATTAACAATAAGTAAACCTGCATTTATTGGGAATATGTAGCCCTCAACACGGGCCTGAATAAATGATGTACGTACGAGGTGTGTCCAACATTTTCGTATATTGATACTTTGGTTAATTGTTATTGTATAAAAAAAGTTATATACCGCACATGGTTGGAAATAATATTTTGAACTAAATATTAAATGAAATGCTAACATTACATTTGCGCTTGGTAATTAGATTTGAGTTACCCCGGTACCGGAGCACGCTATTTCTTCGTTGACACTAACCTTATAGTTCAAATAATACTGATTATACAAACCACACAAACACAAATTTCAGGCAAATGTTGCCTTATATATAAATGACGTCACATTAAAATATGACATACTTTGGATATGATAATTAAACAGTTGTTAATTAGTTCCATTCACATCACGTTAAATATGAGCGGCCAAAAAAGTGACGTCTGAAGAACGCTTAGGATAGCTCGCACCGACAAAGTTTTGAAGCGACATTGGGAGTCACTAACACAAGACTACTAAATTGGCAATTCTAGAGCATTGACATCGGTCAGAAATATGCAAACGTCAAATAAAGACGCTCTCACTATCTACAGACCTCTAAAAGTCCATGCGCTGTAACTATCTAAGCTTAGAGCATGTGAACCATACATAATATAACCTCTAAAGAACAGCCAAAGTAGAAGATATTTTACATAGCTATTTCAATTTCACATACTATTTTAAAAATCAGAAAAATTTCTTGTTTTTGCACTCGCGCTTTAAGGAATCTGTATTTCAATGTTATCACACATATATAATTACTTAATTAAATGTTGTATATTTTAATTATGTTTAAATAACGACTCAAGTAGAACATTTTAATATATGAAGCAATTATATTTGTAATAGGAACGCATTGCAGAGGAAGAGACCTGGAATTGCAAACACATACAAACTCCTTTTTTGGCAGTTTTCAGCTGGCTTGTTCTGTTATGTGATACACATAAAGTGGATTCATTGAATAGCGTGTTTACAGTGATAGTGTTTTTAGGAATGCCAAATGGTGTATCGGTAAAACAAAAGTCGCACACTTGACCCTTCATCCGTTTTACAATTGCTGGCAATAAGGTGTGTCCCGATATAAAACGGAGGCGCCTTGCCCGAGTTTGTGCAACAACATATGTAAAGCATTATTCGCTGCAAACCAAGACATTTCCCGCAAAACGATACCATCCAATTGCCGACATCTGGAATGGGTCAAGTTGAAGGTTACATAACTTTGCCGCTCATTAATATCGATTTGTCGATAGCGACGTTGTCTTTCTTCTTGCCAGCGTATTTCATTTAAGTGGCAAATATAATAAGTATGACTGTATTGGATACATTATTCTTAATATTGCGCACAATGACTTGTGTATGGTATATCACACGTGAATGATTTGGCAGGACCAACATGTTGGAAAATTCTATGACTCTGCCATTGGTAAACAGTGTCGTGTCAAGTTTAGATAACACATCGATGTTGACGATAGCACAAACGTTGTGCAGAAAGATGCTCATGTAATGCCTAAGGTATGTCATAACGACCACGGGCTGCTTTAATTGTATTTGGCATGTAGCCTCGCCATAAGAAGATGTAGTTTAAACATGTCGATGCTGACTCGGACTCGCATATTCGCACAATCGACACTTCATGCGTTTTACAACCGCGGGCAAAAACGTGTGCCCCTGAATAAAACGGAGGAGCCTTGCCCGAGTTTGTGCAGCAACATATTTAAAGCATCTTGGCACTGAAAACCATGCTTTTCCCTCAAACGAATTCATGCGATTTCCGACTTCTAGAGTTAGTCCAGTTGAAGGCTACATAACTTTACCGCTCGTTAATATCGATTTATCGATTGCGGCGTTATATTTCTTCTTTTAGTTTTTCATCCATTTAAGTCGCCAGTTTTACAAGTAAGTATTTTTTATACAATACTCATAATATAGCAAGACGTATTTTAATACGGTAAAGCATCGGTGAATGATCTGGGATAACACAAATGTTGGCATATTCAGTGACTCTGCCATTGGTAAACAGTAACTTGTCAAGTTTGTATAACATGCAGATTTTGGCGGTAGCGCAAATCGTGATTGGAAAGATGCTCGCTTAACTAATGCCCGAGTAATGTCAAACCTATCACAGGCTGCTTTAAAATGCCTCAGTTTGCTTTTGGCATGTAGCATTGCCCTATGTAGAGATACCTTAAATATGTCGGTGCTGACTCGGACTCGCATTCGCACAATCGACCCTTCATCCGTTTTACAACTGCGGGCAAAAAAGTGTGTCCCTGTATAAAACGGAGGAGCCTTGCCCAAGTTTGTGCAGCAACATATTTAAAGCCTCGTGACATTGAAAACCAAGTCATTTCCCCTCAAACGATATCATGTTATTGCTGACTTCTGGAGTTGGTATTGTTGAAGGCTACCTAACTTTGCCGCTCATTAAACTCCATTTATCGATAACGGTGTTGTCTTTCTTCATATTAACTTCTTGCATTTAAGTCGGCAAAATAATAGTCATGATTAATTAGATACATTATTGATGTTACTACACAACATGATTTTTTTCTATGTTATTGCACACGTGAATAATCTGGAGGAACACACATGTTGGCAAATTCAGTGACTCTGCCATTGATAAACAATGTCTTGTCAATTTTAGATAACACACCGATGTTGAAGATAACACAAATCTTGTGCTGAAAGATGCGCAGCTAATGCCAAATGTACGTCAAAACTTCAATTTATGTATTTTTTATACATTACTCATAATATACCAATACATGGTTTTGTATAGTATAGCACCGGTGAATGATCTGGTAGGACAAAAATGTTGGCATATTCAGTGACAATGCCATTGGTAAACAGTAACTCGTCAAGTTTAGATAACACGCAGACTTTGACGATATCACAAATTGTGTGTGGAAAGATCCTCGCTCAATTAATGCCCGAGTTATGTCACACTTATCACGGGCTGCTTTAAAATTTTGTTTTTCGCATGTAGCCTCATCTTACGTAGAGGTACCTTAAACATGTCGGTGCTGACTTGGACTCGCATTCGCACAATCGACCCTTCATCCGTTTTACAACTGTGGGCAAAAATGTGTGTCCCTGTATAAAACGGAGGAGCCTTGCCCAAGTTTGTGCAGCAACATATGTAAAGCATCGTGACACTGTAAACCAAGGCCTTTTCCTTCAAACACTATCATGCGATTTGCCGAATTCTGGAGTTGGTCACGTTGAAGGCTACATACATTTGCCGCTCATTATTTTCGTTCTAGTGATTGCGGCGTTGTCATTATTTTGCCAACTTCTTCCATTTATGTCGCTAATATAATAACTATGTATTGGATACATTATTCTTAATATTACGCAACACGTTTGTTTGTATGGAATAGCACCGGTGAATTATCTGGCGGAACGAAATTGCTGGCGAATTCCGTGACTCTGTCATTGGTAAACGTTGTTTTTGAAAGTTTAGGTGACACACCGGTTTAGACCGAAACGCAATTTCACGTAACTTATGTTGTTTTATGCCAATAAAGTAGTGTTTTATAAGGAAAATAGTTACTTAAAAAATACGCAATTTCGATTTCAATTATTCAATTTTCCAACTTAAACAATGAAGTTTTTGAGCCCCATCCGAATGGATAGTTCCAACAAAATGATGATCTGCAATAACTGTTTATATTTTTATGTATATATGATATGTATGTTGTTTTATGATTCTTCATTGAAACTAGTGCCGCGCCTGCCTGACCAATGGGCAGAGCTTTTAAACATAAGTGTTTTTGCAAATCTCATATCCAACTCCTAGTTCAGAGATTTTTTTTATTTTTGAAATATGCATTTAGTCCGGTCTTTGTTTCTGCTGTTTAAACTTTTGGTCATTTGAAATTATAATCCCATATGCATTATTATTCATAATTAAATATTTATTTTTACGTGTACGCCACGCAGCAATTAAACTATCCGCAGTAGCACAGTTGCCATATATAAAGAATTTCAGTTGAGACTTCCTGATTCAGAATTTTCTGAGCCAAAAACACGCAGATCTTATCAGATTATATTCTATGCAGCTGTTCAGCTGTCCAAACTTTGTTAGCCGTGAGTCGCATTCCTCGTTGTGAAGATATAGATAACCAATGCCGTTTGATAGAACTTTCTGGTGAAGTTACACGTTTCTCTGTGTGGACTCTTGCTTTTTCATTCTGGTGTTTGTTTTTGTCTTTATTTGTCTATATATACATTAAAACAATGTGAAACCTGAACTGCATCTGCAGGGGAGGACGCTAATTTACAGCACACTGTCCTTTTTTTTTAAAGGACAGTGCCAATACAACGCAGCAAAATACAAATTCATTTTATACAAAACACGTTACATACATAAAACAGACATATGAACACATCTGGCTTTCACCGCCTCTGTGATTTAAACTGCCTTGGCCATGGGCAAAAGGCTCACATTTGTCCTGCTGCATGGCCAGATTTATAATGTTCTACAACAAAGGCGTCCGGCAGTGAAAAAAAAAGATATAACATAGAAATAAATGAAAAAAAGAGAACACTGGTACTGTTCGGCCATGCTCAGTCATGCGCAGTCATGCCCGTTCCATAGTTCATGATTCGATAGCTCACTCCCACAACGGACGCATCTCACGTTGGTTCCAGTACCTTCAACAGACATATCCTAAGTGAAAACATGTATGTTATTGTTGTTTCTCACGTTACAATAAATATATATTGCTACGTGCAGTACTGTTTTCGAATTCGATTCCGTTTAATTGCTATATTCAGAAATTGATATTGTTTGGCTCATAAACACGCAATGCAATAACTGCATATTGAGTATGCCATTTTATGCAAACAATATCTGCATTTTGACAACCGTATCGGGAGCTATGCGATATTAACATTTCCCGGTAGCAGCATACACACTTTAAAAACATAGTGTAAGTCAATTTTCTAAATAATGATTTCAGGGTTAATTAATTCCAAAATGTCTTTGGTTTTGATTTAGTCATTATACTGTCTAGAAGGAAATAATTCGAACTTAATAACACTCATAGTTTCATGGTGTCACTCCATTAAACATATCAGAGTAGATAAGAACGAAATTAAAATTCACATGGATTGCATGGTCACGGTTCGGACGTTGCATGATGTAATACTTATAATTACCATTATAAGGGCGAATCCAAAACTATTCGCAAAACCAAATTGTTTTAACAGCAAAAACGGTCTTGAACGAATTATCTACATACATAGTAGAATATCTAGGATTTCATTAAAATCCTGCAAGTGATTGCAGCGAAATAGCCTGGACAAGGATGTTTTTGCTATATACACTTTATGGGTAACTCCAAAGGTCCGAAACACCATATACAGTGACTGAAACTCGCAATCATGAAACATCGCCCTTCTAACCATGTTACAGAAGAATCCAATAAAGTGTCATTTCAAATATTGCAAGTATTTCCTGCGACACTGCCTAGACAAGAATTGGGCACGATATACTTTAATTTGCAGCTAACTTTAAAGGAGCATTATCACTGAAAAGGAGTGTTATGCTACCCTGCGTACCCGCTCATAGTACTTAAGTTTCCCTTTTAGTTTTATTGCCTTCCTGCCTATTGTTAATATGAAATGGCTCTGAAGAGAATCGTTCACTATATACTATTTGCAGCTATTTTCAATGTCCCATAAAATTTTGAAAAATCACTGAAGCCGAACATCCTGACTGTTTGCACACATGCATGGTACTGAAGCTTCCCATAATGTTTCATTGAATGTTTCATTATGTTGCTGCGATAATGCATGTAAGAGAATACGTAGGAGACGGAAAGGGTACGAAGCGAACACAATAGTGCTACAGGAATTGTAATCGTAGAACATACAAAGACCTCCTGTTTTCTTAGTTTCGTAGATTGTTTCATAACTTGAGTTGAACAAGTCTAAGCAGCAGCTGTATATATAACATTTCAGCAAGCCTGATTACTTCTGTTGTTCGCCCGGCAATCGACAGACGCACTACAGATGCCATCAAGGCGTTTAAAAGTTGACCGGTTTTATGACGAATACCGCTTAATTTTCGTATTGCACCTGTCAGGACCTTGGTCGTATTCCGACCGGACGCCGACCAAAAACGGACAAAGACAAAACGTAAAATACTTTAAATCGGCTGATCAGCCACCGCTGGACGCCCTAAAGATCGTGTCCGCTGTCGGGCATGTTTAGTAACAATTAACCGCCCGTGGTTTTAACCAGCGATTTTTACCGGTTAAAACCGCCCCTGCAAATAATCCAAAAGTGATAAATAATTGTAAATTCTTTCAAAAATATATCATGCCTTTCGCTGCAGTGAATTTTTGTTCACTTAAAATATATCAAAATGAAATAAACAAAATGGCATTAACACATTGACTATTGCAGTTTTTAATACACAATACTCCAAAGTGGACAGTACTGATCAATAGTGCTTGATTGAACTGTTCAATAGCTTTAGTGAAATTTGTTACAAAATAACTACAAGTTAATATAAATATACTAATACTTTGGCTGGCTACAAGCACAACAGTATTTCAGTTTAAATCAATGTGTGTAAAAAAAAAGGCATTGCAGATGAAAATCAGACAGTCATACAGTCAATTGCAGTCAATACAGCCAAATTGGTTAGTGTAGTTAGTGTCAGTAATACTTTTGTAATACACATATGTACAAATGTGTTATAAATTTTGTAACCTCAAATTCTAATGACCAATATTATTAATCCGTTTTAAGCAATGTCAACCATCTGCCAGACCAAAGCTATCGGTCAAAAAGTTAATAAGCCAATCCCGATATTGGGGGTTTTGTCCCGTATCTGTTCAGGCCTGCCGATGTCTATAATTCGGGCACACCGGCGGGACGCCGGTTTGCCAAACAGTGTGCAAAGCATAATTCTAAAATGATACTCGCTACATTTTTATATAGAAACAACTTTTGGTTGAAAAACTACCCCATAAACAACGCAAAAAGAATAACTAATTCTGAGCGGAGCATCGTAAAACGTAGTTCTAACTACAAATGCAAAAACATGTGTCAACTCATGTTGAAATCGAAATAAGTTTCGCATTATCCTTGTTGATCGGCCAATAAAAAACACTTTATCGTCCTGATGCGTGGCTATTAAACAACTTGGGCTAACGCCCTCGTGGTTTAATTCCTACGCATCAGAACTCCAAATCATTGTTTATTGGCCGATAAACAACGATAAATCGAAAATTATTTCTTAAATCAAAACATGATGAAAGGCATTTTGTTGATTCTTCAAGCGATGATTTAAGATAGCAAGAGTAAGTGAAGCATACAAGAACCATAACTCGTAATTGCCCAAAAGTTTTTTTTGTTTTTTTTGTCAAGGCTAAAACTATTGATTGGAAATGTTTGATTCCTCAACTTACTTCCCGGAATAAGAAAATATATTAGCAGAAAAGGGCAATTCTCATTTTGCAAAATATGTTTATGCATATAGAACAGGCTGCATATGTGATGGCATCTGTATCCGTGGGCACATTTCTAGTTTGTTCATCATTTTGATGCGAAAGAATGAATACCTCTCGTAACAACATAATTTCAAACTACAATATTTATGGTCATTTATTAAATCCCCAGATTTCCTTTGCCAATACACATTCTATACTTCACATCTATTAAATGACATAAAATGCATGCATGTGACTGTTTATGCAACGAATGCGCGCGAATACAGCGTCAATAGAACTAGGGCGCCTTGTTAATGTAAAATAATGTATTGCAATTAATAAGTTGTCTACGTAACATGCGACGCTTTTCATAAATCTAAAATGATTAATTGTCTGCGTGTTATTGGAATTCCTTCATTTTTACATTCGTAATTCATTTTATTTCAAATACTAAAAGCACAATTTCAATGTATATACAAAAAATTTAAAGCCTTTATCCAAAGAATTTCGTTCAGATTCGACACATCCGGCACATTAATTAATCCATGTTGGTAGTATATATCTAAAAATTACATACCGGGGTAGAAGAATGGCTCCTGTGAAAGCGCAGGGGTGGGTAAATCTGCGGATTGTAATATAACTGGTAATATAATTTCAAATCGTAATATTTAAGTTGAAGTAGTAGAAGTAGGAGTGTAATAAAAGAATAAAATAATGCTGCCGTGTTGCAGTTTATTTAGAAGTAGCATTTCTAGTAGTAGTAGCAGTAGTAGTAGTAGCAGTAGCAGTAGCAGTAGCAGTAGCAGTAGCAATAGCAGTAGTAGTAGTAGTAGTAGAAGTAGTAGCAGCAGCAGCAGTAGTAGTAGTAGTAGCAGTAGTAGCAGTAGTAGTAGTAGTAGTAGAAGTAGTAGTAGTAGTAGTAGTAGTAGTAGTAAGAGGAGGAGGTGGAGGAGGACTAGTAGCAGTAGCTGAGGTAGTAGTAGTAGTGGCAGTAATAGTAGTAGTAGTAGTAGTATTAGTAGAAGTAGTAGTAGTAGTAGTAGTAGTAGTCGCAGTAGTAGTAGTAGTATTAGTAGTAGTAGTAGTAGCAGCAGCAGCAGTAGTAGTAGTAGTAGTAGTAGTAGTAGTAGTAGTAGTAGTAGTAGTAGTAGTAGTAGTAGT
Organism: Congeria kusceri; assembly: GCA_027627225.1. Classification (NCBI taxonomy): domain Eukaryota; kingdom Metazoa; phylum Mollusca; class Bivalvia; order Myida; family Dreissenidae; genus Congeria; species Congeria kusceri. The sequence continues at coordinate 20,180,071 of CM051024.1, forward strand.
AGTAGAACTAGTAGTAGCAGCAGCTGCAACAGCAGCATCAGCAGCGGCGGCGGCGGCGGCGGTGGTGGTGGTGGTAGTAGTAGTAGTAGTAGTAGTAGTAGTAGTAGAAGTAGTAGTAGTAGTAGTAGTAGTGATGGTAGTAATAGCAGCGGTAGCAACAGTAGTAGAAGTAGAAGCATAAGTAGTAGAAAATATAGTAGATGTAGCATCAGAAAAGCTTGTAGATGTAATTATAGCGGAAGTAATAGCGGTAGCTGTTAAAGTAGACAGTTAAATCGACACTAGATGGAACTGTTAGTGCTAGCATTATTTCATAATGGTATAAAGAAGTAGAAGCCATAGTACAATATATAATTTGCTAAGGCTGTTGTTCTGGTAGTGGAAACCATATTATTTTTCATTGCTAGTTGTTAGCTGAAATAAGCCAATAAGTGAAAAGGACATGTTCACACTTTCTTGGCTACGATACACACGTGGGATATGTTATAACTCAATGGATCATGCTGTTTCAATAAATCATAAATATAAATCACTCCTGTTAAGTCGGTAAATATATCAGACACTTTCAATTTAGTTAACGAACAAATACTACTTACATAGATCAATATAAATTATAAGTCTTTCCGTTATATAATAAATATCTTCAGGTAAGTATATAATTAGACAGTTTAAAAATGAAAATTCACAATTACGAAATCATGCACTTAAAACAACACACAGTAACGTTATAAAACAGAGATACAAAAGGGTGATATAATGGAGATAACTTCTTGATAAGTGTTTCAAAGATGTATAAACAACACCATTTCTTTTAGTGCAAAATCAAAGTGGCGAATGAAACATTACAAAACATTAAATGATTTACAATTTGTAGTGACTTGTCATGCCTGTCCAATAGTTCTGTCACGTCGTTTAGCAAGCAAATAATATTCGGATGCCCGGCTGGAGTGAGTAGATCACAAACGCTGTCAATAACGGCATGAACTGTGTTTGATCACGGGTCTTGGTAAAATACCAATTTGATGTTGTCATGCAGTTGTAACAGTTGAACTTGAAACAATAGTATAACTTACAGTAGAAGTAATAGAAGCGGTAGCATTAGTAATAGCAATACATCAGCAAAATATGGAACACAGCGCGTTGTGTGTAAGTATATCATAGCTGGGTTATTTGTTTACTGTATACAAATAAAAAATAAATATGTACAAAAAAAAACATCATTGAACTGGTATTCTAATGTTAACTCTTAAAAGCATGGATTAACAATAAGTAAACCTGCATTTATTGGGAATATGTAGCCCTCAACACGGGCCTGAATAAATGATGTACGTACGAGGTGTGTCCAAAATTTTCGTATATTGATACTTCGGTTAATTGTTATTGTATAAAAAAAGTTATATACCGCACATGGTTGGAAATAATATTTTGAACTAAATATTAAATGAAATGCTAACATTACATTTGCGCTTGGTAAGTAGATTTGAGATACCCCGGTACCGGAGCACGCTATTTCTTCGTTGACACTAACCTTATAGTTCAAATAAAACTGATTATACAAACCACACAAACACAAATTTCAGGCAAACTTTGCCCTATATATAAATGACGTCACATTAAAATATGACATACTTTGGAAATGATAATTAAACAGTTGTTAATTAGTTCCATTCAAATCACGTTAAATATGAGCGGCCAAAAAAGTGACGTCTGAAGAACGCTTAGGATAGCTCGCACCGACAAAGTTTTGAAGCGACATTGGGAGTCACTAATACTAGACTACTAAATTTTTACAGCCGGAAACAGGCGAGTAGTCGATGTCGCGGAAACTGATATTTTAGTTACACAAACTTTAGTGACGTAAGAATGGGTCTGAAATGCATGGCAATTCTAGAGCATTGACATCGGTCAGAAATATGCAAATGTCAAATAAAGACGCTCTCACTATCTACAGACCTCTAAAAGTCCATGCGCTGTAACTATCTAAGCTTAGAGCATGTGAACCATACATAATATAACCTCTAAAGAACAGCCAAAGTAGAAGATATTTTACATAGCAATTTCAATTTCACATACAATTTTAAAAATCAGAAAAATTTCTTGTTTTTGCACTCGCGCTTTAAGGAATCTGTATTTTCAATGTTATCACACATATATAATTACTTAATTAAATGTTGTATATTTTAATTATGTTTAAATAACGACTCAAGTAGAACATTTAAATATATTAAGCTATTATATTTTTTATAGGAACGCATTGCAGAGGAAGAGACCTGGAATTGCAAACACATACAAACTCCTTTTTTGGCAGTTTTCAGCAAGCTTGTTCTCAGCCTCAGTTCTGTTATGTGATACACATAAAGTGGATTCATTGAATAGATTGTTTACAGTGATAGTGTTTTTAGGAATGCCAAATGGTGTATCGGTAAAACAAAAGTCGCACACTTGACCCTTCATCCGTTTTACAATTGCTGGCAATAAGGTGTGTCCCGATATAAAACGGAGGCGCCTTGCCCGAGTTTGTGCAACAACATATGTAAAGCATTATACGCTGCAAACCAAGACATTTACCGCAAAACGATACCATGCGATTGCCGACATCTGGAATGGGTCAAGTTGAAGGTTACATAACTTTGCCGCTCATTAATATCGATTTGTCGATAGCGACGTTGTCTTTCTTCTTGCCAGCGTATTTCATTTAAGTGGCAAATATAATAAGTATGACTGTATTGGATACATTATTGTTAATATTGCGCACAATGACTTGTGTATGGTATAGCACACGTGAATGATTTGGCAGGACCAACATGTTGGAAAATTCTATGACTCTGGCATTGGTAAACAGTGTCGTATCAAGTTTAGATAACACACCGATGTTGACGATAGCACAAATATTGTACCACCACGGGCTGCTTTAAAATGCCTTTTTTGTATTTGGCATGTAGCCTCGCCATAAGAAGATGTAGTTTAAACATGTCGGTGCTGACCCGGACTCGCATTCGCACAATCGACCCTTCATCCGTTTTACAACTGCGGGCAAAAAAGTGTGTCCCTGTATAAAACGGAGGAGCCTTGCCCAAGTTTGTGCATCAACATATTTAAAGCATCTTGGCACTGAAAACCAATGCTGATTTTGGCGGTAGCACAAATCGTGTGTTGAAAGATGCTCGCTCAACTAATGCCCGAGTTATGTCAAACCTATCACAGGCTGCTTTACATTGCCTCATTTTGCTTTTGGCATGTAGCCTTGCCCTATGTAGAGATACCTTAAATATGTCGGTGCTGACTCGGACTCGCATATTCGCACAATCGACCCTTCATCCGTTTTACAACTGCGGGCAAAAAAGTGTGTCCCTGTATAAAACGGAGGAGCCTTGCCCAAGTTTGTGCAGCAACATATTTAAAGCATATTGACACTGAAAACCAATGCTTTTCCCTCAAACGCTTTCATGCGATTTCCGACTTCTAGAGTTAGTCCAGTTGAAGGTTACATAACTTTGCCGCTCATTAATATCGATTTATCGATTGCGGCGTTATATTTCTTCTTTTTAGCAACTGTTTTTCTTCCATTTAAGTCGCCAGTTTTATAAGTAAGTATGTTTTTATACAATACTCATAATATAGCAAGACGTATTTTAATACGGCATAGCATCGGTGAATTATCTGGGATAACACAAATGTTGGCATATTCAGTGACTCTGCCATTGGTAAACAATGACTTGTCAAGCTTGTATGACATGCAGATTTTGGCGGTAGCACAAATCGTGTGTTGAAAGATGCTCGCTCAACTAATGCCCGAGTTATGTCAAACCTATCACAGGCTGCTTTAAATTGCCTCATTTTGCTTTTGGCATGTAGCCTTGCCCTATGTAGAGATACCTTAAATATGTCGGTGCTGACTCGGACTCGCATTCGCACAATCGACCCTTCATCCGTTTTACAACTGCGGGAAAAAAAGTGTGTCCCTGTATAAAACGGAGGAGCCTTGCCCAAGTTTGTGCAGCAACATATTTAAAGCATCTTGACACTGAAAACCAATGCTTTTCCCTCAAACGCTTTCATGCGATTTCCGACTTCTAGAGTTCGTCCAGTTGAAGGCTACATAACTTTGCCGCTCATTAATATCGATTTATCGATTGCGGCGTTATATTTCTTCTTTTTAGCAACTGTTGTTCTTCCATTTAAGTAATCTGTATTTTCAAAGTTATCACACATGTATAATTACTTAATCAAATTTTGTATATTTTAATTATGTTTAAATAACTAATCAAGTAGAACATTTTAATATCTTAAGCTGTCATATTTAATTTAGCAAAAACATTTTTAATTTTAGTTAATACGGACGGTATCTCAGTGACTAATTGGAACGCATTGCATAGGAAGAGACCTGGAATTGCAGACACATACAAATTCCTTTTTGGCAGTTTCAGTTGGCTTGTTCTGTCATGTGATGTGCTCCTGTGGAGCTTAAGTGTCAGTGGTTTATAAACTGTTGCTGTTTTGTAGTTTTAAGCAACATAATGAATGTCACATGTAATTGTAGAGGAAAGTCTGAGCATTCCATACTTATTAACAGTTAATGTGTCTGGCAAAAGATGTTAGAGTATTCAAGTCAGTACACGATCTATTTGGACACCGCTCGTATTGGATTGATTCATGCGTATGATGTTATAGCACTATTTTATCAAAACAGTATAAACTATTCTTCAAAACTAGTTTGCAAAATATATGAGCTCATACGTGTTCTTTCGCCTCTAACCGATAGGTGTCTGTAAGCCCCTAGGATTTCCTGGCCTTGTGAAGGATCCAACTGGACGTTACGTCTGTCCATGATCGGTGCAAATGGCACAACCATTTTACCGGATGCACTCAGCCTAAAAAAAAACATTTTGATTATTTCCTGGAATCAACCGCCGACCATACTGTTTTACTGGACTTAGAATTTGCTTTACATTTGAGGTGGCAAATTAACGAATTATCAAACAGTGAAGTCGTCCAAAATCAGAATATGTTGTACTGAAGTAAACGTTCGTTTATTATGGCGTTTTCTTTTACAGTCGAAACGCGATACTACGAATAGTCACGGGATTTGTTCGTAGTATCGCTGCTTTTCGTAGTATCGCATCTTTCAGTATTAACGTTATTTGTATTACATTACGAGTTATTTGAGTCATGTCATAGCGTTTATGAACTTCACGGTCCCCATATGTTTCGTTTCTACTAAGGAGACTTCTCGGACCCTAGATTTTTCGGTCCCTACTAAGGAGACTACTCGGACACTAGATTTTTCGGACACTATAAGATAAAATATCCACCCCCAAAATTGATTTGAGATAAGCTCAATAATTATTAATATCTGTACCCTGAATAAACAGATCATATACCGCCCCATGTTTTTACCAGTGATACATGAATAAGCTAAATACTAGTGATTTACGTAAACATAATTGATACATGAATGTCTCAGGCGAATTTAACAAATTAACATTTTCAGAAAATAACGACAGTCGGTTATAGCGTACAATAATATTTTTACACGAAATAATAATAGAAAATATAAGCTCAATCAAATTTGCTAATATTTGTTTTGCGTATGTATCAAAAAAAAAAATACCAGAAATGTACTACTTTATATTTTGTGCTTGCGAGCTCAACAAGCAACAGTGTACGTTGTGACCGACTGTCGTCCCCGTGAATTGTAGCATTGTAATTGCTATTTATAGAGCGCGCCAATTTTGTAGGCTAAGCAGTATACATAGTTCATTATGTGAATGAATATAACATTCTGATCATGACATACAATGAGTAAAATTGTTCATAATTATGTTCATTTCTAGAGTGTATGTTCATTTCTATAGTGTCTTTCAGCCGGGCCGGCTAACTCAGTTGGTAGAGCGCTGGACTGGATTGGTCATGGAATAATTTTTACGGCCATTCGCCCCCTACCTCTGATTCAAGTAGGGCAGTTGTCAGTTACTGGCATAATTATGTGCACTTAGTACTGGTAAACCAGCTTCCCCGGGAAAAGTGTGAGTAGGTTAACTGACCGCCGTTATATGGCTGAAATACTGTTGAATACGGCGAAAAAAACGGTGTATTTCGAAGATATGTTTATAACTTTAATTTAGCCGCTCATGTAAACAATTATGTAAAATGTTAATCCCCAAAAGTATGCAAAAGTTATTGGTATACGTTAAACCATTTCGCAAGAAATCAAGGTCAAAAGTGATCTTAGACAGCTACGCCGAAAAAAAGTATAAAATCAATCCACGCACAATAATCAACTCAGCAGTGACATGTACGAAAGTCATCTAGACAAAAATCTCATGTTAACATCTATCTTTGAACACGGTGCAAACAAACATACTAGGTTTTTGACTGGGCACAGGTGTGAAAACTTCGTTGAAAAGAGTTGAAAAGTTTATGATTATTATGATGATGTTGATGATATACTCGTATATGCTGTATAATTGTGCTCCAAATAATTATAATTATTCATCGATTGTCGCGATACAATTAAACCATAAAACATGTTAACAATGTGATCAGTACGCATAGCCCCTTTTTGGCAAATCACATTTGTCACAGTTATAAATGTGACAAACGAGATCAGATCCTTCACAGGCGTGTGAAAAATATGATTTGGGAAAAATATGATTTACAGAGTTCTCCATCTTATTAAGAAAATGTTTAGCGCACTCCTCTGCTGTTTGGTTTGGTCGATCAGTTCAGATCAGTTCTCGCCACCTTACATGAAGTATCGACATCTAAATGAAAGACGCCGCCATTATTGTGTGGATAGCCAAAAACACCAAGGATGACTAAGTCAAATGAGGTCTTACTTTGTTCGGTTCAGAGAAAAGGTTAATAATAAATAAAGGTAAGTTTTACTGTTACACCTGGGGTATATGACTACTATACTCTTTGACAGAGTATAAACAATTAATGTGTATATTTATCTACCAAAATAAACACTTTCGACAAATTCGTTTTAAAGTGTCGTATGACGGCCAATACGGTATAATGTTTTCAAAACTAAACACAATAATTGAAAAAAATATTTAGTTAATGATTGCCTAACACATTGGTATCCTTTTCATAAAAAAAACAAACTATAAAATAATTTTTGGTTTAATAATAAAAAGTGGTCAACGTGACACTTTTTGCGGGCGCGGAAAAACGAGTAGTAATAGTAGTAGTAGTAACATCGCATCGCATTCATCTATATATGACTACTACTAGAAAACTATATTATTGAAAAATTGGCTATTTTTTTCTTTATTACGTTTCTATATTTATAGGAAATACCGTCGTTTTGGCAATTTTAGAATTATATACAATTGTTTTACATTTTTAATAGGTTCTTGTTTGTTTTGCATATGTTATGTGTTTTTGTGTTGTGCTGTGTTATTTTTGGCAATTGGTCACTTACACGAAATAAAAGACCTCGAGCTGCTAATAAGTGTTCTCTCCAGCTGTTGTACATGCGAGTAAACTATTGGTCAGTAGAACCTGACATTTGCCTCACAAACCCCGTAATCAAAAGTGATCCTTTATTTACTATGTCGAAATTGCCTACCAAGTTTGAAGAACCTGGACCTAAATGTTCTTTAAATGTTTTTTAAATATTTGTCAGTCGCAGCTTGACCTTTTCCTTAAGTCCGAATAATCCCTAATGATACTATACCAGTCATCACGAACCTTCCCACCAAGTGTGTCACCTTGGTTTTTGTAGCAATTGCATAGACAAGATTTCGTCTACCGACCTAGGCTGATAGACCGATGGTTGAACTGACATGAGTAAAGCAATTTACAATATATAACAATTTATTTGAAGGAAGTTAGCGATATAATGTCTCTTCGTTTAAATACTAATATATAGAAGGATGATCAAAAATTACGTACCCTTTTTATATTGTTTGAAACTTATTTAAACGTATCTAATAAAACCTAAATAAAAATGAATGTGGACCTTATAGAACAGGTTTAAGAAAAGATATAATAATATGTTATGCGCCTAATCCATTCCCTAATATAACCATGGTAACGCCTTAAGCCCCGGTCACACTGTCAAGATTTTGGCTACGATTGCCCACTATTTACAAAATCTTGGTGATGCGTGAACAATCGTGAACACATACGTACTGGCATCTGTGTGAATCTTGAAGATTCTTGGGTGATCTTTATCGATAGGAAAGGGCTACGACAGTTTTCAATGTGTTCAAAATATTCGTGGCTTATCGTAGCGCCGACACGATTTTTCAAAAGCGTAGAATCATCCTAATGCCATCGTATCTCAATCTGGCTTCTTCTAACAGCAATCGCAGAAGCATTCGTGGCCTTTCGTGTTCAATCGCTATTAATCGTGACTGATTTAGTGACATAATATATTACTGTACTGTACTACGTTATGGTACGTTTTTCTACGTATACGGTACGGATTTCTACGCTTGACCTACGGTTCAGTTACGATTCCAGTAGGCAACTCAAGACTACTCACAAATATACACGATGGACCACGACAACGCGACGATTGGGTCGCTTTGCCTGTACGGTTTATAACGATGTTACTACGCACACACTACGTTTGCCTACGTTGGTGCCACGATTATGCACGAGGCATTGTGATGTCCAAATCGCCTTGAAACATAAGAATTATTGGGTGCTCGTAGGTTTATCGTGATGTGCCTTCTTTAATCCTACTATAATCTTAACAGAAACGTTCGTATGGTACGTAGCGTATACCTGACGCTAGCGTATTACAATCGTAGCAGGTCGTATCATATCTTGGTGAACCCGCGGTGATTCGTGTATACGTAGGAAGATACAATTGGGACACTGTTCATCCCGACTAATCACGATTAACACATCCACGATCAATCGTGGGCTATTATAGCCAAAATCGTGACAGTGTTACCGGGGCTTAAGCGGAGCACGCTATTTATTTGCATTACAGCAAGTACAAGGATTGTAACTTTTATATGAAATAATTGCAATAACTTCTCGGAATTTAATAATGTTGTAAGACAAATATACAGAAACATCACAGCAAACAATGGCCTCATTTGAACGTTAAATAACAGCACAAACAGCATTTATTTTGCAATGATGCTGAACGTCTATTAAGAAAAAAAGACCTTGTCTGGTTAAAACGGATTTCTAGTGGTAATGAAATTTAGTACAATTATTGGTAAAACACATATGATGACTTGTGAATTTATCAAACTCGTGCATAAAATATGTTTCTTGACCCACTATTAAGGGTTAAAAGTGTTCCCTAAAATAAGTGAAATATACTATACTTTGAATTTAACATACGCATGGTTTTGGAAAGATTCTCAACAAATGCCGAAAGTTTTTTTTTTACAGCGCTCGCGGGTAAAGGCTGCTTTAAAGCGCACCATTTTGTATTGGCTTGCAGCCTCACCCTACGGTGCAACACAGCTATTGGCATCTGAGCAGGACCCCCTCTGTCTCAATCTCAGTCGGTCAATTTGAAAATGCCTTTACGGTAATCATACGATAATACGATAATAAGGTTATTAACAATATATTTACGGGAACAGATCAGAATCATTAAAAACCACTTACTGATGCAGTCGCTAACTGGATGATAGCTTTAAATATGCCGATGTTGACTCAGACTCGCATGCGCACAATCGACCCTTCATCCGTTCTATGATCGCGGGCAAAAAAGTGTGTCCCTGCATAAAACGGAGGAGCCTTGCCCGAGTTTGAGCAGCAACATATTTAAAACTCTTACTCTAACTAACGCAATACAGTTTTCAGTGCTCGATTACTGTAAGGCCTTATTATACGGTGTGCCAAAACCATCATCAGTAAACTGCATAATGTTCAAAACACTATCACGCGGCTCATTACCTGGGCCTCTCAAAAACGTGTGTCCCTGCATAAAACGGAGGACCCTTGTCCAATTTATAGCAGGAACATATTAAACAATCTTATCACAGAAAACCAAGGCGTTCCCACTCAAGCGCGATTAGGCTTTTCGCTACTTGTGGAGTCGGTCAAGTTGACACCTACATACCTCGGCCGCCCATCTATATCAGTTAATCGACTGTTATATAGCTTTTCTGCACTTCAACAACAGTACTTCTTACTTACAACATTTAAGGACAATCGTTAATTGAAATTGTAAGATTTGTAGGGAATATGCAAATCTGCAATCTCCTGTTGCATAATAATCGACGCAATCACCTAATAATACAGCTACGCGGGGGGTGGGGGGGGGGGGGGACAAGCGCCATAATGAAGAACAGCATTGTCTTTGTTTTTGTTTGCAAACTTCAACAGTAAAATTATATCAATAAGATTATATTACGTTATCCATTTCGATTTCCTACTAGTGAACTGGTTAAATACAGTTCACTGTCTTTTATTCTAAATAACATGCCATATTTTAAGCTTTTTGGAGAAACTGGACTTTTAGAAGTGTTTTTTCTCGTGTCATTTAGCGTAAAGATTTTCATCTTGGACGTATATATCTGCTGTTTAAAAACATATAATCAATTATGCGTTCCGGCATATATGAGAGAGTCAGATTAAGGAAACCGTTTCACCTCACGGAATACCAAGGGTGTCGCACGGCAAAGCACAGACATGTCACCATGTGTGCCTACCACCCTTCCAACAGCGCAACAATGTGGTGTCGGAAAGATTCTCAGCTAGTGCCGAAAGTATTTTACAACGATCGCGGGGACGGGCTGCTTTAAAACGCCTCATTTCGTATTGGCTGGCAGCCTCACCCTACGTTGCTACACAGCTAGCTGAGCAGGATACCCTCTGTCTCAATCTCAGTCAGTCAATTTGGAAAAGGCTTTATATGTTACCTTTACTGATTTTACAATTATATTAGTAATCATATTTAATTATTTGCAATAAGCTATTTAACAATTATATTTAAAACAAACGGATTATAATCGTTCAAATAACATTTTTATTATGTCGCTACCTGGATGTTAGCTTTACACATGTCGGTGCTGACTCGGACTCGCATTCGCACAATCGACCCTTCATCCGTTCTATGACTGCGGGCAAAAAAGTGTGTCCCAGCACAAAACGGAGGAGCCTTGCCCGAGTTTGAGCAGCAACATATTAAACACATCTTAAACCTGAAAACCAAGGCGTTTCCCCTCAAGTGCTATCAGGCGCTTCGCTACTTGTGGAGTCGGTCAAGTTGACACCGACATACCTTGGCCGCCCATCTATACCAGTTAATCGACTGTGATATTGTCTTTCTGCAGTTCAACAACAGTACTTCTTACTAACAACATTTAAGGATAATCGCAAATTGATCTTGTAAGATTGGGAGGGAAGATGCAAATCAGCACTTTCGTGCTAGTAATCGATGCAACCACCTAATACATCTACGGGCAAACAAGCTCCATAATGAATAATAAAATCGCCGTTGTAAACTATGTAATAATTATATTTACGGGAACGGATTAAAATTCTTCAAATGACAGTTTGATGCAGTCGCTAACTAGATTGTAGCTTTAAAAATGTCGGTGCTGTCTTGGACTCGCATTCGCACAATCGACCCTTCATCCGTTCTAAGATTGCGGGCAAAAAAGTATGTCCCTGCATAAAACAGAGGAGCCTTGCCCGAGTTTGAGCAGCAACATATATTTAAAACTCTTACTCTAACTGACGCAATACAGTTTTCAGTGATATTGCAATGTGAATACCGTCATAGTCTTAGCTAGGGAGATTATTTCAATTGAAATATCAAAATAATTATCAATATACCAGCATAAAAAAACAGACACACGAAAATTGATTATAACCAATGAACTCACCGTTTTACAGCTGTTCCTTTCAAGATTAAAGTTGAGATCCGACATGAATGGCTGGTAATGACTAGACAGCTTATGGATTTCATAAAAGATGTACTGAATTCAAATTTCATTAATACATTTTTTGTGAGTATAACTGAAATCAAGACAGACACAAAACCACAACAACAATAGACTAAACTAGAAAACGTGTCGTATGAAAATCTATGTATACTTTATTCAAACATATTTGAACGACACGCAACTAATTTAGTTCGTATTAAACAACAACGAACACTGTAAAATTGCGATTTTTTTTTTAAACTAACGATTTTTCTGAAAATCACACACATGTTTATAAGTTAGTAATAGGTATAAGCAACTATGTTAACAATGCCACTAGTATCAATTCAAAAGTGATACCAAACACCCATAGCCTTTTATACATGTTTTCTATAAAACAAATTAGAATGTCGTCGAACGACGCACTACGGACAAAAGGCGATCAGTAAAGCTCACCATGAGCACGTTTTTTACTAGGTGTGCTAAAAATGCCGCAGTCCCCACATATGTAGTGCTACGATATACATGTACTACATTATATAAATGTATCGTGTATATTTTGAACAATAATTCAGACTAAAAAAGCATTAACACAATTTAAAGTCTGTGTACATTTGACAATTAAAATTTATATTATATTCACACAATTATAAACTTATCAGTATATTCACACATAGTAAAAAAAAAAAAAACCGCTCCCGTTACCGTATCCAACCTTTATACACGAACCAATTTAAAGAAAAAGTGTTACTTGCACGTTTATATACTAAATTCAGATTAACCATAGTTCTGCTCAACACTTTTAGGCACGGGAAACCCATATAAACATTCACATGGAAAACCCAGTCTAATTATAATTTATGTCTGGAATCCCGTCCATTTATACATCCGACTTTATATCTGGAAACCCGTTGAAAATTTTACAGACTTCTTCAATTATGTAATCCCGCCTTATAATAAATTGCCTTCACGTCTCGATTGCAGTATGTAATTTCATTTTATCATCCACTTTACATATGCAATTTATGTAGCGTATTGCATGATACGGCGAAATCTTGTATTGTTCATAAACAAGAAGTATCAGATAAACACTTTCTTAAAAATCATAATTTTTCAGACCAGAAATGTTTGGGAAATATTGCAAAAAAAAACCCAGTTATAAACTACAAGTACAATTAATAAATTAATGCGTACAAAATGAAAACATATAATAATAATAACAATAATACGCCCACATGGTAGTAAACTGTTATAAACCTAACCCTAACCCTAAACTTAGCTTATAAACATTCTAAACGGGTGAGCCCCTATAAAAAGTAAACTGTTATAAACCTAAACCTAACCCTAACATAAGCTTATAAACATTCTAAACGGGGGAGCCCAAGCCAGTCTCGCGGTGTTATGCTGGACACGAAGAATTGATATGGAATTTTTTGCCAACCTTCATCCCAAATGTATGTATCTTCTTGCGGACCGGAGCCCTTTTGTTTTGAAAGTCCCGTTGCAGTTCTATTACTTTGTACATAATGAGTAAATGTACGAGCATATTTTTTAGACCAGCGATGGCTGGCAGCTGTTTTACTTAATACTTGTGGATTAGCTGCACTCTGAGATTTACCGACTTGATTAATATTACCAACTTGAGTAGACATAATAATAAAGTTAACTTACCTGTATAATAGTCCTTACTCCTTGAATTTACACATTTGAATGTGTCTTTCCGTTGTTGCGCGCCTAACTATAATGCAGAACTATGTTTTAAACCAATGTTAAAGGTGTACTCATACGCTGTAAACCGTCGACCAATCAATTTAAACCTGTAGAATTTTCTAGAATAGTGGGTATTCCCCCTAGTGATTTTAGGGTATTACCCTAGGGGATTTCCCATTATCTATTAAAAGATTATACTATTAGTGTTAGGTTAGATACCAGTAATTCCAATTCTCATAGGGTCCCATTATTTTCCGAGCATTTTTCTAGCCTTTCCTTTATTTCAGAGTGTGCAAGCATGGTATTAATTTAAAGATGAAATTTCATCTTTCAAAAATTGCAATAAAAAAGATATGTCATGTTACTTCTAAGAAAATGCATCTCGCCTGAATGCAGATACCGGTAGAAAACAGGGTTTCGGCAATCATATTTCGACAAAATTCGCATACCACAATAAACACACCATAAAAGTTCATCTTTCAAGTTAGGCTCCAATGAAATACACCAAAATGTTACAGACACACATGGGATATAAGACATAACCAAAAAAGGCATGTATGAGATTGCTAAATGGCTTTTTACCGGCGTCTATAATTGATTATAAGGTTACGCATGCGTTAATAAATTCCTTCTTTGTTATACATATAAAATATTCAAAGTTTGATCTCATTTTTTACCATGACCAAGCGACTTCCCAATATATCACCATACATTGTTGGAAAGATAAGGCCATATCCTTTTGAAAAAATCAGCATTGTAATTCAAAATATGTACCTTAGAATAAACACACCAATTTTTACAGGCATTGGGGCTGCCATTTTCTGCATGAATACATGGGCCAAACGTTATGAAGCTGGGAACCATTTAAGATAAAGTAGTGCCTAAAACTGTCTTTTTTTTCTTCTTTCTTACATATATACCTTGAAAATGATACCAAAACATCTAATTTAAACTGTATTTTAAAGATCATATGCATTATATACTGAACCCTATGTGTTTATTATCTAACTGACAGCATGTAACCCTTCGGATGTGACTTCCGTTTTGGTGTAATTTGACCTTAAAACATGCTCAAACCTTACACCAAATACAAACATACATAGAAAACAATGCATTGCAACCGTTCTCATTAATATACAAACAATAGAGACAATAATAACCATTCAGAACTGCAGAACAAGAGCTAAAATTAAGTTGAATTAAAAAATATTAGGAAATTAAAATAATCAGAATTGGTTTACAACCCACTATACAAATTGGGAGAAGATCGACCGGGTCACATACATACAATTAAACATTAATGACGAACTTTTGTTGCTAAACACTTGTACATGAATAAAATGAGCTACCTAATAATGTCGACCCAATTTTAGTTGATGAATTGCTGCGATATCAGGATTTTTGTATAAAAATCATCGCTTAAGTAAAAGACTGTCATTCCTAATTGGCTACAAGTGTCATGTTCATGTTTAATATCATTTCTTCATTTTGAGATCATCATTTGTATTTTAAAAATGATAAAACAATTAAAGCGTACACAGACAGACAGGATGCAAAAATGAAGTTAGCCCTTTAATTAGTTGAGAAAACAGAAAGTAGAAACTAAAACAGAGTGTATTTTTAGACATGACGCTGTTTGGTTAGGTACTGTGCATTTTTTAACGGGTAGCTCAGTGTGCAATATGAGAGAAGAATCCAAATGTGAAGTAAGCTGTGATTTTACAGCATGCAGGCAAAGTTGTAAATTTACTCATGATATTCGATTTATGTTTATACTGGAAAACCATTGCGCATTTAACGTTGAATTAAGGTAGTACATTTGTAATCATTTCCCGCGTTTTTTTTCTAAGATCGGCCGATATCAGTGACTGTCGGAAAGTTTCGTTACCCAGTTCGTAATATGCTCGTTTGGTTTCGATTCTTGTCGAATACATGATATTTTTAATATAAGTACATTATTTTATATAATCACATAATTTTATACATGTTAGTATCATATATATACTTCTGACGAAATGCAAACAGATAAATATTTTGACATAATGAACAATTGACAGAAATCGAAACCGAAAGTGACATATTTTTCGTGCTTTAAATAAAACTGTCAAACGAAAATTATAAATACGAGCCTATATAGGGAATGCTTACTGAAAGAAAATCGGAGCCATATAAATAACCGTCAACAAATCGTACATATGATGAACCAGTTTGAATCCTGATAATAAGGAGATGAAATACATGTAAGTAAACAAGAAAGTGAAAGAATTGTATTTGTATGCAGACATTTCTGAATATATTAATATTTATCTATACAATCAGAACGTAATTCATTAGATGATAATGTGATGCTTTTCATTTCAATGCTTCAACTGCGAAATTGTATTGCTTAAATGTACAATTAATATATTAGTATAAGTAATAGTATTTACATGTATGTGTGTCTGTCTATATTTCTATTTATACTTACAGTATACACGTAAGTAAATGAACATACAAGTCATGAAGTACATGTATGCTGTGTCAATCCCTTAGTTTTGAAGCCTCAAGACACTTTAATAGTGTCTATAGGCACTACTATAAAAATCATTTCAGAAATTTAGAAACTATTGACCAAAATTAAAGTATGGACGGACCGGACAGGAAGTCTGAATTATGATATTCGTAAGGTTTGAGCTCAACTCAGTATATGGATTAACGTGTTGACTTTATTAAGTCTTGAAGTAAATCGTATACTGTACATTAATATATAAACATTAAATCAAGTTCAAAATACAGATAAAGTGACACGAAATATAAGCATATACTACTTAGTGTTCGTGTGTTAAACATACTAATCATACTTTCGTCAAACGTCTGATGACTTGGTTAAGGCTGGATGCGACAGCCGACGTGGCAGTTCTTTTAGACATTGCGCAACAAGTACAATAGGTTATACACTACTCAATAGTCCTAAACCGCTACTGCAATAATGGATATAACTGTAAAAACGTCATTATATCAATTTGTGCCCATTGTTTGTGTAATACGATATGAATGAATTTATTACAAATTATTAAACATATTAGTATTCTTAGTAATCATTCAAAGCTAAACAATACATCATGCGTTCGGTGTAAAATACTGAAAATATCAGGTGGCTGTAAAGGACTTGTGAGTAGTATAGTTCAGGTAAAAAGAAAGAAATACTAGTAATCAGTAATCAGACAGATACTGAAATGATTTTGAAGATCAAAATACTCAAGACCTAAGTTTAATTTAAATTATGTAGTGTTGAAGAGCAATATGATGGACAGATGCCGAAATAAGAAAGTATATATTGAAATTATATGCATTTGAGGCTTAATATATCTATAGTAGACAGGGTTCCCTGGGTGCAGTAAACTGTATCGTTTTTGATGGATGATGTGGCATAGACAGAATGGTAGAAATGACATAGGTAATTTTTATGCATGCTACTAGTGAGTGAACAGACCCCTACATACCTTCACACTACCGCCCAATTTACTCAGGTGCATTGGTAAGCTCATGGAACGTTGTGTCCACAAACATGTCTATACTTATATCATTGCAAACAACATACGACTTTCCAGGATGTTTTATTAAGGGGGGTGATTCTATGACAAACCAGCTTTTATATCTCGCATACGACATTCTCAGGGCACTGTACGAGGTCAAAGAGGTAAGGGCTGTATTTTATCATATTTGACCGGGTGTAGCACCGTGGCCACTTAAGCAATTGGCATCAAAATTCCTTATTAGTTTAGTTGTAATATGTTGATTTTGCCCTGACACGAGACAGTTAACTCAGTTGTATTATTAGACAAGGTTCTATCAGTGCAAAATAATATAACGTATTTAATGCTGGCGTGGCCCAGACAAAAGGCCACAGGTGACCTCTGTTATTTTGGGTATGCTACTAGAATCAGGGTTTATTTTAAGATCTGATGTTAGACGGTCATTTCTATCGTTTAACAAGGCGCTATAAGTGCAATTTTAAATTCTAATAGATGCCGTGGCCCAGCAAAATGTTAGAAGTGACCTTGGCAGCTACTAGCCTCAAGACGTTTTTTTTATAAATCTTACGAAAAACAGTTGAGTTATTTCTATACTTAGGCACGGTGCTAAAATTGCAAAATTATGTCATGTCTTCTAAAGACAACGTGGCCCATATGTTTTAACCAATGAATTACGACCACGCGGACCACGTGACGTTTGTATTATATAAATGTTACCGCATCGCTTGTCGGATACTTTTGTGTTGCTAGGTGTTGAGTGTGTCTCTCGATGTTGATTTTGAGGTAAGATTTTTATTTTTAATGTTTTATTAAAATAATGCAATGATTTAATGGTTAAGAAAATGGTTACCTGTTTAACAAAAATTAGTGTAGGCGTAAACAGTTTAATATTTTATGTTGTATGCCGTTTTATGTTTAACATATGTTTTCAGTCGTGTATTCTGCATAATTTCGATGAAGCAAATACAAACCCCATGGCTAAGCGAGCAGCATAGAAAAGTGAATAAATTAAAATCATAGAGCTATTAACTAAAACCTATAGAAATACAAGTTATCATACCATTATAGAGATTTCAAAATAATACGAATATAATAACTATTTTAATAAGTGTTGTTTCTAATGAAGTATGTTCTTGTAATTTCTTACTGTTAAGAATTATGTTAGCACAATTAACCACTTGAAATATTTCATATATATTGTCAGCTACTAGTTTCTCATTTAGAGCTTCACAATTTCAATTTTGCAATGAGCATTGTGTACACGTTTTAATAAAAATTTCTAATACATAAAGAAGTATGGAAATTTATTATGCATCTGATTGTATTTAAATATATTTTAAACGTGATAATTAACATCATGCACATATTGTTTAATAGAGTACGATATTTTAAATTAAATATATTTTATTATTTAAACATTATAATTGTGCTAATAAATGTTTTTGTACGGTTATTATAGTGAGACATGAATAGAAACTGAGCTTTATAATATGGGCAATATATCGCGGTATATATGGCGATATATTGTAAAATATTGCGGTATATCGCGATATTGTCCAGTGATATCGTTACACCCCTACTGCGTTATTGACCCATCATCATGTGCTTCGCTTTGGACCCCATAATCACGTGCTACGCAATGGGCCACATTTTGTGGAACGCTATCGACCCATCAAAATAAACTTGTGCTAAGCTGGACGTACTGATAGCGTTTTGAGAAACACATTTGTTTTAGTGCTAGTCTGCTAAAACTACATGGGTGCACTAACGCTGTCAAGGTTCCTCTGTGTTGGCGCAAAGGACACATCTTTTCTGCAAATGTATGGATAAAGTGTCGATGGACAATAATAAAGCTATCGTTTACTTAGCGAGTTCATCAATGCATTTGTCTAACGTTTTTATTCCGATTCAATATGAATTGTTTTGTTGTTTAATTGAATGAATGTAGAAATATATAACACTAAAAGGTGTATGTCTGAATGATTATTTACCAACAGTACTCAACATAAAATCAAAGCACTGAAACAAAACTATCTATGCAGCTTGAACTGTGTACTATGGAGACAATTGTCCGATTTGTATTGGCTGAAACGTATTACATGCTGATACAGGAATATGCCCATTTCCGTAGCGCTGTGATTCCATGAAGTGACTTGAAGTGCCGTTGATGCACCGCCGTGTGTGAAAAGCCCTTCTGTTCATAAAGATAGGGAGAAGTAGCACTATGGTTGACATTGATGGCTCTGATATGTCAGAGATTGTTACCTCATGGATACTGCTTAACAATTGTATAACGGGGTTGCAAACATGGTCGTTTTGTCCGTGAATAAAACATATCGTTGGTCTAAGGTTGAGAGGGAAGGCGACTTCTCTCATGGTGAAAACAAAAGGAACGGTCACAAGTCAGTGTAATCCCAAGCTATAATAGAACGTTCGATCATTGTGCAACAAGCGAGTCCTAATCTGCATTGCTGTAGCAAATACCAATCTTACTTTACCGATCACAGTGCTTATTTAATACCACTGCTCTCTGCAAACAGATTACGTAATAGTCAATTAGCTGATACAGATGGGTGTCCATTGTATGTTGTCATCAGCTTGATTGACGCTAAATATCGCGAAGAGGATGATAGCGCTTATAGGGGCACACTGTGTTTTTTAATGCTAAGTTGCTTAATGTATGTTGCTGCACAAACCGAGATAGGGCACAGTAGCAATTCAGTGAACTTTGATGTGTTGCAGTGATGGCTGCCTGAAACTGATGATTTGTCTTGGATGTGATTGTTTCAACATTCATACCACATATCATGTTTCTTAATGTTTTATAATCATAGTTCGTGAATAAAATCCATTGTTTGTTCGAATTTAGTTGGTGGTGTAGGAAGGAAGCTTTTCTTATAGACATCATGTGAGGAACGGTCACAAACGTCGAATGGCGTCCTCTTCTTCTATACCTATTTTCCCAAAAGAATCATAAATGAATATAGATATAGTTTTACTAGGCTTGTTTTCATAATGTATGATAACAACCTGTTATCAATTGTCCAACATTTGAGGAGGGTAATAGAGTAAACCCCTATGGTTTATTTCTACATATGTAAATAATGTTTGTCGCACAGAATTTCCTATTCTGACTTGAACTAACTTAAATATTGTCCTGATCATAGAATTACTTAATTTAATTTCATAAAATACTACATTACAACGATCAACTGCGTTTAAATAATTTATTACAACCTTCTTTAAGGTAAACATTGAACCGTGGCAGTGCGAAACTTCATTATTACACAATCAGATACTTTAACAATGTTCAAATAATCAAATGAAACAAGTTTATACCAATAGTGTGCATATTGTTAATGTATGCGCAGGACGCAGATTGCATTGTATAGAACTGTTTAATTTAAATTGCAGATCATCGTCTTGTAAAATAAAAAGAAAATTGTGTGTAAAAAAGATAAAAACGAACATTTTAACATTCTATCTAATATTAGGAGCGTAAACTAATATACAAAATGAAAGCCTTGCTATTAATTGTTTATGTAGAAACAACAGCATGATTAAGTCTGATAATCAGTTATCACATATTTAAATATAAACGTAAAAAAAAATATTATGAATTTTATTTACTGCGTTACGTATTTTAAATTAAATAGCACATATACACAAATTTTGTAACAAGTGTAAGAAGTGTAATCAACATTTATCCTTATTGTTACAAGATTGTTAAAAATATATTATAGTTGCAAGTGTAATGAATAAAATTAACAACCATTTCAGATTTTTGAACAAGCGATACTTCTATATAATACCACAAACCGAATAATCTTGTGTGCGCTGCTACTAACCTGCTTAGGCTGCCAATTGTTACTTGTATATTTGCAGAATTGTCCAAAACCAGGACGACACTCATCGAGTGCCATGTCGGTAGAGAGCACACCGTCCCGGAAGACAAAACTGCAGATTTTAAAGTCAAGGCAAATGCAGAAAGTGGCCTTCTGAAGAAGCGGATTGTAGTGACTGACGATGGATTAACAGCAAATGTGAATGATATCGTAAGCAGGAAGGAGATGGGCGTATCTTCCATCTGTCTCGGCGAGATTTGTGGAGGCACGGCCAGTCTGAACGATGTAACTCTGGACTTTGGCCAAAATGAGCTGACGGTCTCTTTGAAGTACAATTTGGAATAATGCCACTAAATTTGAATAATCCTGACGTATGTAAGAGATTTATTAACATGCCATCTTCATATGTATTATTTTTATTCTCCAAAGAATGTTAAAACAATAAAAATAAATATGTCCGAAATTTACATTATGAGCGCAGTAAAAAATTTGAAAATCAAATCTAATTATATTAAGAATATTATTTTGTAATGTGCATTTTTATAAACATTACATTTTTGTTATATGTGCTCAGTCCACCACTACTACTACTACTACTACTACTACTACTACTACTACTACTACTACTACTACTACTACTACTACTACTACTACTACTACTACTACTACTACTACTACTACTACTACTACTACTATTACAACTACTACTACTTCTACTACTACTACTACTCTCCTACTACTACTACTACTGCTACTACTACTACTCCTTCTCCTACTACAACAACAACAACTACTACTACTACAACCATTACTACTACTACTACTTCTACTACTACTACTATTACTGCTGCTGTTGCTGAAGCTGCTGTTGCTGCTTCTGCTCCTGCTCCTACTATTACTACTACTACTACTTCTTATACTTCGACATCGGCGGAGGCGAATGCTGCTTCTGCTGCTGCTGCTACTACTGTCAATACTACTACTACCAATAATAATAATAATAATAACAATAACAGTTAGAATCATAAAAAAATAAATAACCAGCAAGCGGTGTTCGAAGAGATGTTAAGAATAGCCATATAAGTAAAACTGCCCCCTCCCCCTTGACCATGTTTTCCAACGGATCGGAAACCATTTTCGCGCTGGACCGAGATATCATACATGTAAGAACAAATATTTCGAGCAAGTTGTATTGGGCCAACAAAATGTGGCCTCTATAGGTTCCACATGCTTTCGTTTCTTTTTGGCCTAGTGATCTTGTTTTTTAATCCACATAAACCAGTTTCGAATTTGTCCGAGATATCACTAGAACAAATGTCCTGGGCAATTTTCATGAAGATCGGACAATAAATGTGGTATATAAAGTTCGTTAGGTCAATGTTGACGACAGACGACAAACGACGAACGGCCGGCGAGGGACGATGGACAAAAGGCGATCACAAAAACTCACTATGAACGCGTTGTGCTTAGGTGTGCTAAACAGCAACATTAACGGCATCAAAAAACCTTAACATAAAATGTTTGAGTGCACCAATCATCATCATCATCATCAGAAGCAGTGTCATCATTTAGTGATTGACATGATTTATTGTAAACGAATGTGGTGATAATGAGAAGACTGCTCGTACTTCGAGTAAAGAACTAATAATACGTATAAGCATGTTTATGCCTGCACAAAATCAAAACTAAGTAAATTGCACATTGTATTTCGAGATTCTCGTTTACGGTGAATGGATAGCCTTCTGGTCCGGTTGCGGCCAACCTGCTATTGTAAGTTTTACAAAACAGGAGGTTAACTGGCGATCAACGCGGTCATTCGGTCGTTCGGCCGTCTACCGCAATATTTAAAACTGACTATAACAATCTCTATCGCGCCTAGGACTAACGACCTCAATCCGCTGGGCAGAGCAGACCAAGCCTACGATGCAGCTTTAAATGATCTAGAACGCTTCCGGCGTTTGACTGCGATGATTAAAGAGGACTTTCCGGGGGCGGAAATCAGGCTATGCGACCTATTTCTCCAGAAGATAATAGAGCGAAATCAAGCCGATCAGTACCTATCCAAGTCTTGTTTCTTCCGGACGTTGTCCTCTGCTGGCCGAATGATACTCGCAGGCTTTCAGACCAGCCCCTTATAAACCTTACCTGTCAATTAGAAAGAAATATCTGTATTGCCAAACATAAATATTTGCATAGCACTATGGCTGCATTCGCCCAGTTCTGCAAGCCCCTTTTTATACATGGGTATCTTATATTATTCACTAGTATCATAAAACATGTGGCTTATGGTTTCCGTGGCTGCCTGTCCAGGCCCGGGCATCAAGGATAAAACCGCTGGGCGTAGAGAAATTGCGCCTTAGCAGATTTTTGCCTATATATGAATACGAATATACACGGGAAGTAAAACATCTTTACACCGCTGCTAACATAGCGCCTTTCTCTGGATCGGTGCGGCCGAGAGGCGTCGAACCTTTTCCAGTTGGAGCTCTTGAGGCTTCAGCGGCTTACTGCCCCGGTTGAGGCATCGTGACACGAACCCTTGACCGTATATAAATTGTGCAGCAAGACGCGGTTTAGCCAAGTGTATAGCTCAGACACTTTAACATGACACTCGTGAACTCTATTAGCATAAATTACGTGATCGATTTGTTTTCTATATTACTACTCGGTTGGTTTCGTCAATGTGTTATACGCGTTTAATGGTATAATAACAGTAGTTTCAATGGGTTTCATTGTTATCGATTTAACTCGGTCCCAGTACGATCATTAATATATTCATCATAACAGGTAAGTAATATACCTGTATATATGCATAAAGGTCAGTGTCAGGATAATGTTTCCGAGTCATACAATATAGTTAAACGAATTCATGCAAACCGAAAGTAGCGTTTTACCCATCGTGCGCCAGGAGACGTTTTTGCTATGTACAATATATTAATGCGAATAGATGGTAAGTAAGGTACCGTTGCAATGCTTCAAAAACACCATCTTTTTCGAGAGGCGTCGGACCACTTTCAGTAGGATGTTCAAACCATTTGGCGTAGAGAAAGTTTGAGTCAGGAGACATTTTGCCTATTATCAATACAAATATACACGATTGGTAAGGTAGCGTTGCGCCACAGTGACTGCTGACTTAGATTCTTTCTCTGAAATAGTGCGGCCAAGAAGCGTCAGGCTACATCCGGTAGGAGCGGCTGTCTGCGCAGGTCCGCGCATCGAGACTCGAACCGTTGGCCGTAAACAAATTGTGCGGCAAGACAGCTTTTCACTGCACACTGAAGGGCAGATAAATAAGGTAGAAATTCTTATCTTTAGCGAAATACTTAAGGCGATACAGTATAGAATATTGTTGATGAACTACTTACTCCGGGAAATATAGATACATTCGATGAAACACTGTCTTTGTTGGCCGTTCACGTGGACATAGCGACAACGTTGTTAAATATAACTACACTTCTAAAAGAGAAAACAAAGATATTAAATCCAATGATAACTTAAAATTGCGTTTGTTATATTTAGCAGGTCTAGTTTAAAAAGAAAATTGCTTGTAACATATGTATGCTAATGCAAGTATAAACAAGAGTGCAATTGTCGCAAAGATAAGCCCGTCAAAAAAGCCTTTTTGGAGGGTAAAGATTCAACGACTAAAGAGAACCAATTCAACAACTAACACGGTATTTGTGCATCTAATTCATCTCCAAAGCCCGTCTCTGTGTGGTGAGTTGATATATCAAAACTATTCAATTTGACGTTCTGAAATCTATATCAAGACGACAAAATACAAAACTCATCCATGCTGGACAAATATATGCTCCGGACAGTGTTATAAATTGATTTCTTGTATCTGAAATTTGACCTTGAATTGTAACCTTGACCTTAGACCAAGGGACCTAATTCTTGTTATTCGTCGTCTTATCATGCTCGTCAATTTGCCAGTTATTTGAAAATCCAACAATGTTGGACAAAGATATGCTCGGTACAAAGTGTTAAGAATTGATTCTTATATTTGATCTTGAATTGTGACATTGACCTTAAAGCTGGGGACCTGGTTCCTGCGTATGACACGCCGTCTTACCATTCTTCTAACAAGTTATTTGAAAATCCATCCACGCTGAACAAAACTGTGATCCGAAAACAGTATTAAGGATTGATTCTTAATTTTCACCTTTGACCTTAAATTGCGATCTTCACCTTGTGCATAGGGACCTGGTTCTCGCGCGCCACACTCCGTCTCACCATGCTTGTCACTTTTGCCAACGTATTTGAAAATACATTCATTCTGGACAAAGATATACTCCGGACAAAGTGATTTCTTAAATTTAACGTTTGTCCGTGAACTTTGATCTACCAAGGGACCTAGCTTTTGCGCGCGACACTCTGTCACACCATGCTTATCACTTCTGCTAAGGCATTGGAAAATCCATTCACGTTGGACAAACATATGCTCTGGACAAACTGTTACGGATTGATTTATTAAATTTGACCTTTGACCTTGAACTGTTACCTTGACCTTGAGACCTTGTTCTTGTGTGTGACACGCCGCCTTACCATGCGTGTCACTTCTTCAAAGTTATTTGAAAATCCATGCATGCTGGTCAATGATATGCTTTGGACAAATTGTTAACAATTGATTTCTTAAATTTGACATTTGACTTTGAATGGTGACATTGACCTTGGACCTAGAGACCTGGTTCTTGCGCGTAACACTCCTTCTCACCATGTTTGTCACTGCTGTCAAGTTATTTGAAAAATCGTCCATGCTGAACAAAGATATGATCCGAACAAAGAACTTAGGATTGATTTCATAAAAGTGTGACCTTGACCTTGGACCTAGGGAGCTGTCTCGTGCGCGCGACGCTCCGTCTCATCATGCTTGTCACCTCTGCCAAGTTATTTGAAATTCCATCCATGCTGGTCAAAGTAATTCTCCGGACAAAGTACTCCCGCCGACCACTCGCCCTCAATGACTCGAACCTGGGACAAAATTTCACAGAAAACTAAACAAAATCACAATTTATGCAAATCGTTGTATGCGGGTATGGAAATAATGCTAATTGTAATGAATGACAACTGTTACACGCGTGAAAATGGACAGTATTATGAACTCAGATGGTTAAAACATGTAAGTGCATAGAAACATTTACAAGTATTTCAACTTATACAAATCCTAAAGCCTTTATTGTTGTAGATTATTGAAAAAACTACGAATTCCTACTTGTCATTTCAGTGGCCGATTTCGGAAAAAGTGCCGTTAACAGGAGAAAGTGATACAATAATGGAAAGTGATGCGTACTGCTTTACAATAGTTTTACTTCACCGGGACACCTCAGAAGTCACCATCAGACATTTTCTGAACGCATTAGTAACGATTCGCAACCAATAACAATTCGCCACATAACGATTCGCCTCAGTTTTATAACGATTTGCCACAGGTGCATAACGATTCGCCACACCACTTTAATGAGTAAAACAAAGACATTTGGTGGATATTGGTGATTATAAAAATGGAAAGGAAATGTGATTTTGTTTTAAGTTGCACTTATAAATATATTATGAATACTATTTCATATTGATAATTCATACTTTATAATACCCTACAATAAACTGAATATGATGGAAATGTCGATGACAAAGTCGACGACGATTTTTTTTTAACTTGGATTTTATTGTGTAACTATCAAATTAACACATCGAAATTAGCTGGTCCGTTGAGTCTCGTAATAACCGCGAACTAACTATAGCGACGATCGTTCACTTAATCTCATAAAGCAGGCCTGCAGTCTCTTTGAATGTCAATACTTCTTACAGAGATATGAAAAATACTAACTAATACTCACAACCGTTATCATTATAAATAATACATAAATAGTACAAACAGCAGACAAAATATAGATCATAAATACTTTACAATAGTTACCTGCATGCAGGAATATAAGTTAATGATATTAAATTGACAATCGTAATTGCTGTAAAAAATTTCTATAAGTCTATTACTTTAAATAGTAAATATATACTGACATACGAACACAAAAATTAGATAATTATAATTATAATTTTATACATTTATTAGATTCGGTTTAGAATTTACCCACTTTGACATATATGTATGCTCTGAAAATTAGACAGTGGAGTTTTGGCTGAGCCTTTATATTTATGACGGTTTGTCACAAGACTCAAGACTCTGAGTTTCGCTTGTAAATCATAAATGTCACCTATTTTATGTTACGCTATTTAAGAACCTCCAGGCGAGTGAGCGATACAGAAACGATACGTTGATTTCTTCTGTACTAGCTTTAAAAAAGCATACGTTCCAGGTCCACCCTAATTATTTGGACAGAACGAACATAATTATTATTGGATGTCCCTTTGTTCCACAGGCAGTCGCAAGTATCAAACCCGTAAAATGGTCTGTTTATCGAAATAAACACGGAATAAGGAAATGGTCTCTTCGAAAGCGGGAGTTCTTGAAAGAAGTTTCCATGTTCTTAAATCTCATCATCTATCTAAGGCTTGTTTATTTTTCTTAGCGTCTCGACCTTAGTAGGCGTTACTATTTGGAGTCATTATGTGCTAATTCGTTGTGTAATTATACAGTTGTGTTGACGCAAGTTTAGCGTGTGTATATATTTAGTTTACATTCATGCGCGTTATTATCGCAATATCAAAATTATTATTATTATTTATAATTATACAAATATTAAATATATTATTATGTACTTCACGTCTTAGCTGTTGTTACGTAGATCAACAATTCGGAATACCTTCGTGGAAATGGTCGTGATTAGGAGACGGATGGTTATTTAAGAATTGAAACGCTTTTTTCGGCGCTTCATCGTTTTATGAAGGTCGGTTTTTTGGTATCTAATTTGCATAAAGCCGAAGGCTTTATGTACAAATTAGATACAAAAGACTGACCTTCATACATCGATGAAGCGCCGAAAAGAGCGTTTCAATTCTTATAATTACAATTATAATTACAATTGTGTGTATACTTTAAATTTTTACCGTAAAAGAGTAAATTAATTTGGGATTTATTTGTTGCAATTCGCGCATCAATACATTGAAGTATGATTCGTAGGCACCGCCCCTTGCACTGCATAAGCGTTGTGTACATGTCGCAACACAGCGGTATCTTAAATAATACAGTAGCTCTAGTGATAAAATTTACCTTTGATTTACTTTTGTTTTGGTTGATATTTCGTAACAGCAATTTTGAACAAGGTGTTTTGTATCCATAATATACATATAGCAAGAGACGGAATTATTGAACGCGTTCCAGTTTAGATGTACGACTGAAGGCTACTGTAAGCGAGTCGAAAGTTGTTTTCAGATAGTTGCAATTTTGTAAACGCCAATATACGTGTGTGGATGGAACTGTACTGTCGTTTAGGCGTAAAATATATTTTTAATAATTAATGTATTTTTTACATTTTAAACGCAATGCTTCATATGCATGTTTTATTTCTTTTCTAAAACGACCCGTTAGGCCCTCGATGTAAGCCGATGTTTGCACCCATTATGGCATGCATTTTAAAACTGAGTGTTGAGCAAATATTTCAACCCCACATTTTTTTGCACTTGGTGTTGAAACGTTTTGTGTTAGAAATTCGGCAAAATTTAACTTACAGTGTGGATACAAAATTGAGACCAGAAAAAGGTAAACGACTTTTATTATTTTACTACTGATCAAAATAACAAATCCATGGAATTCTGTGTCATCGGCCGAAAATATATACTGTACAGTAGATCTATACCTATGCTTTTCATCACCTGTGTGACACAAATTAAAAAGGTCACTTGTTATGCATCTTATTTGCATAGAACTATAAATATGAAGACAGTTTTAATTGTTTAAGTCAACGCCAATAGTAACTGACAATTCTTTCACTTTTTATTTTTATTTTTTTGCTTCAGCTGCTGATGAAACTCCAGGCCACGAGTGATACAGTAGAATTAGTAACGATTCACCACAATAAAGATTCGCCACATATCGATTCGCCACTGTTAAATGACGATTCGCCAGAGGGTGATAACGATTCGCCAATGTGTGTTATAACGATTCGCTACAAACTGGATTTACAAGATATACTTCGCCCTGTCGTGCAATGTAAATGGATAAACGTTAGGGAAAATGAACGGGTCAATGCAAATCATCCTTTACTTATGCTTAATTGACCAACATGAGCTACGTCGAGGAGCGTTTAGAGCTTCGCAGCTGGAGAGTCATTTCCGTACTTGGAAATGGGATTTTTACAATGGTAAATGGGACATTCAGCTCTCAGAGGTGAGAATTGGATGAAGCTCGCACATTTTCGAGGTGTTCTTGAGGTATTCTTTCGCAAGCTCCAAGCGATGACTGCATACAATGCTCGCTTGGTTTTCCGGTGGCTTCCTTGTCAAAAAAATGTGAGACGTTTGTTCATCTGGATGTCTGTTATTAGACTGAAACCTGTTGTTTCTAAACCGTTCTTTGCCCTAATCGGTAAACTTGTGTATTTTCGTGTTTGTGTTTGCTAAATTTTCATTTGTTTTCCTCTTATGACAAATATAAATTTAATTATAAATATTAAATATTGTATACAAAAAGAACTTCTTTTATGTTTGTGTTGAATTTTCTCTCTATGTTCTTTCTTTTCTTTCATGCATAATGCTCCTCAAAAAGACAAAAAGAAACAAACAACATACATTTTACATTGTTTATACTTTATTATTAATTAATTAATTCATTAATTTATTATTAATTCTTATTTTGTCAATGCCATCTATAAATGTGAATAAATCTGTTAAACCTTATTGCTATTTGTGTGTGTGTGTTTTTTATGACAAGCACTGCATGTAAACAACAATCAAAAGTAGTCTGTCCCTCATGAATATTAATTGAGGCAACCAGCTTCATTGAATAATAAATGCCTGTCACATGATGCATTTAAGCCAATCAGAAACTGTAAAATGATGAGACCAAAGGAAATTGTAATTATTATATTATGCAATGTAAATGCTGTTTGGCAAAAGTTAATACTAGATATACATATACTGAAGCAATCTACAAAACATTTAAGAACATATCGTTTAATTGTTTACGATGGAATCAATTTCATTTACATATGAGATATTCTCCGTTTCTTAAAATAATACCCCCAAAAAGACATACAAAATCCTTAAACCTCGTACTTTATGAAATTTCAGTAATGCCTTTGAGTTTTTATTTAACGGACCGCAACGGAGGGTGTTTTCTTTTTGGCAGAGTACTGCCAACGAATGTAAATATTATTGTTTTATTTTTAATATCTGTAAAACATAGTTATTGTTTTTGAAACACAATAACATGCTGATTTTTTATTGCGCTAAATATCGTATAATGCCATGTTGACATATTTGTGTTTTGACAATATTTTCGTGATCGAACCGCATATAATTTATGTACTGTTTCCTAAACATGTGACATTAATTGATTTATGCATACATAATTGATATTTATGAATTTAACATTATTTACAAAAACATTACATTTGCGTTTGTAAATAGGCTTTAAATAAAAATAACAAACAGTTCCAGTTTCTGATTTCAGTTCGCTTCCTGTTGCTACGTAGTTCCGCACCATAGTATATATTTTATACACATTAATATTCGCCTTAGCCCTGTTTTTAAAATGCATACCAATTATTAGATTTATATTAAGTGACAATGAAAATACAAAAGTTTAACACTATTGTGTTTAAGAAAGGGACATAATATATGGTGCCAATAGCTGACTATAAAACTTAAACGTATGTTATGCTGCTACTCCGATAGCCTACACGCCTAAAACGCTACATGGGACATAACTAACTACACTGCAACGATTGTTTACTTAAGCATGAATGTTCTCCCTTAATGCCAACACGCCCTACATATATGGGTCATGTATACCGAATGAAATGCAACAGTTCATATAATCTATAGGTACGAAAGCCCGGTGGTGACTTCATACTTCACACTCCATAGTTCACGCTCCACGATTCACACTTCATAGTTCACATATCACGATTCACACTTCATGATTAACAGTTCACACTTCACAATTAACACTTCCTTGTTCACATTTCACGATTCATAGTTCACACTTCACGATTCACACTTTAATGTTCACACTTCACGATACATAGTTCCCACTTCACGATTCACGCTTCATAGTTCCCACTTCACGATTCACACTTCGTAGTTCATACTTCATAGTTCACACTCACGATTCATAGTTCACACTTTATAATTCACATTTCATAGTTTTTGTTTTGTGACCTAGTTGTGATGTCAAATATCACGTGACCTACATTAAAACATGCTTGAAGGAGAATGCATGACGGAATATTTTGGTAATAGTTTTATTATTGTCATTATCGAAAGATTATGTATCTAGTTACTATAATGTAAACGTGTATGTTGTAAATAAGTCAGAACATTGCAAAGGTATCAATTCAAATATCACAGTTGTTTGCACACACATTCAATATCACATGGCCAACAATTGTAGATCTAGTTTATAATGTTCTTATTGTACAGATAATGGTACAAAATTTTAACATTATTTTATCAATGGAATGCTGCCAAATTAAGTTCGTAATGTAAACAATAACTTTTAGTCATATAATTTCAGGTTGTGATCTTTACTTGTTGTCATGCTTATATTGCTGTTGGCCCACAACTACATTTTGCTCAGTATGGCGAAACAGCATTGCAAACTTCCATTATTTCTCGATGGGTTATAAATTCAAGGAAATTTTGTCTGTTCTTGTTTTATTACATGGTATATTAATATATCCTCCGGAATATGTTAAGATGTATCAAACGCTTATGTCTGCGACGCAGGACCCAAGAGTCAGATCTATGAAGAATTATACTGCTCATGCTCCATTAATGTTTGGTAGTGGGAAGTGCGTTGGTTACAAAATTACGTGGAAATGACTTAAACCGAAATACGGACTTAGTGTAAAACGCTCGATGATAATACAATTAATGTGGATTACAGACAAAGATAGAATGGAAAAAAGAAAGACGCGACGACTAATATGTCGAGCGCATCCCTGCCCTGGACCAAATTTTGATTGGCATATTGACGGTAATGACAAACTGAAACCTTTTGGTTTTGCTTTGGACGGAGGAATGGATGGTTTTAGCAGGAGAATATTGTTGCTCAAACTAGAAATAGCAACAATAATACTAAATTAATAGCGAAGTACTTTATACAAGCTGTGAAAAATAATGGCGAGATCGTCCCGACTATTGTTCGGAGTGATCTGATCGTGAAACAGAAAATACCAAAGTTGGGAACTTGCAAATATATTTTAGACTAAGAAATACAGATAACCATTAGTTTATGGGGGTATTCTACGAAGGCAGTGTGTCGACTTTTAGTCAAACCTCTTCCATGGCATGCGAAACTCTTGTTTTTAAATCGATGAAAATATGTTTCATTCGCGGTGTTTGCTGTTTTTCTTTATGCCTGTTATTCGCTGTGAACGTAAAAGATTCGTGACCTAGTGGAATATGCACAACATTTCATAGGAAAACAGAAACGGCGGTCCATTTGGAAAACCAGAAGCAATGTTCAACATGCCTGAACTATATAGTACTTCTAATTACCATCATAATAGTGTCTTCAGGTGAAATAGATATTTGCATAGAACGATGTAACCGCAAGGAAACGAGAGTGGATGCTTTCCTGAATTGAATCATCTGTTTAGGTTGATCAGTCCGCATACCGAAAATGAACCTGAAAATGCAGAGGATGATTTCGACCTATTCAATTTCATCATTTCAGTTGTTGAACAATATAATTAACTACATATTCATTTCAGTATTTTTAAACATATTGTAAGGTTCCGAAAACGTATGGAGCAAATCACATTTATCCTTACTACGAGGTGTGTTTATAAATGGTTTGTTTTGAAGGTGAAAAATATTATTGAAAGCTAAAAATAAAAGTATTGCAAAAGGTCTGTCCTCTATTAAACATCAACATATTGTATCACCTTACAGACACAATGTAACTAAATCGACACCGAGTACGTTTTATGTTATCGATTGTTCAGGCTTTTGCCGTAAATTAGGGAAATTTCATCTGTTGTGTTTTAAATAATACTACACCCCTATAATACATGCATAGAGTAATATGATGACGTCATAGCCACACACAAAAATACGTGCAAGCCTTAAGAAAACCTTCGCAAATGCCCGTGATACTTTAACCTTGCCTTATATAGTACTATTACTCTGTTACCTTGCCTTATATAGTACTATTACTCTGTTACCTTGCCTTATATAGTACTATTACTCTGTTACCTTGCCTTATATAGTACTATTACTCTGTAACCTTGCCTTATATAGTACTATTACTATGTAACCTTGCCTTATATAGTACTATTACTATGTAACCTTGCCTTATGTAGTACTATTACTCTGTTACCTTGCCTTATATAGTGCTATTACTCTGTTACCTTGCCTTATATAGTACTATTACTCTGTTACCTTGCCTTATATAGTACTATTACTCTGTTACCTTGCCTTATATAGTACTTTTACTCTGTTACCTTGCCTTCTATAGTACTATTACTCTGTTACCTTGCCTTATATAGTACTATTACTCTGTTACCTTGCCTTATATAGTACTATTACTCTGTTTAAAGGGACTTGTCCACAGATGTATTAACTGCAAAATCAAATGCTGATTCACTGTTCAAAATATATATATCAAGACAAATATTAAGACAAATAAACAAAAATGCAATTGCTGGGACTGGAAGCTGCGACCGCCGAGATAAAAAAAAATCTAACCACTCGGTCATCTAGACTATAATTTACTGCGCCGAGTTTTAACGCTATGTCAGTGATACACATGTTTTCCAAAATACCGATGACAGGCGTTACTAACCTTTTGTAATGTTATGCTTGTCAATTGATAATTTTTCATAAACAACACTATATTCCCAATGTCTTTCTTTGTCAGTAGTGTATTTTCGCTAGCTATATATAATTTATTTTTCTGAATACAATCTTAGACAAAAAAAAGTAATCGTCAAATTGCCAATCTGTGAACTAGTCCCGTTAACGCTTAAACAGTTTTGCCGATTAGAGTATCATTATGGCTGAAAAGCCATTTTGCTTCACTACTTAGCTTTGGATTTTTAAACGATTATTGGACTTTTGTTTAATTTCCTTCTCTTTTTGGTTTACTTTTCGATGGTATCCGTCCAAACTTATATGATCGAGTTCATGCATATTTAATGTTTCCCAATCCCCTGTTTTTGCCCCAGTTTGAAACAATATACCCATTTCTTCGAACAGTATTCTCATAAACTATAGAGCTATACGAATACTGTATACTGTTCTGTATAACTTCCATTAATGACGATAGTGATGACAATATATCTGTATGCCAGTATACCTCCCGTGAAACAATGTACAAACTAAATCCCTGTTCAATAACTTTTGTTTTCATTTTTTATAGTTAATAGACTTATCTTAAATTATGATTGAGACAAATATGCTTTGTGCAAAAGGGTGCACACACATGCATGTATC
The DNA here is from genome assembly GCA_027627225.1 of Congeria kusceri. Classification (NCBI taxonomy): domain Eukaryota; kingdom Metazoa; phylum Mollusca; class Bivalvia; order Myida; family Dreissenidae; genus Congeria; species Congeria kusceri. The sequence goes on from CM051024.1 coordinate 20,214,553, forward strand.
TAGTGAAATGTAAAGCAAACCCCCATTTACTATAAGAAATATCCCTTAATAGTGACTTGTCTGTATGATTCCGCAACTTTATTTGAAGCGAAACATTGGGTTCACTTACTGCTTAACCCCTCCCGCCCCGCCCCTCCCAGCCTCTGCCCATCCATGCACCCTCTGTTTCTCGGTGAAAAGCAACATGGCCAACTACAAATATGTGCTTTACTCGAAATCTGACACAGGAGAGTAAGTCCGTAAATCATACAACTAGAGTTATAAATCTTCAGCACTGCACTCCGCCTAAGAAACATTTATCAATGTAAGAATGTTGAGTTCAATCCCATTTAGTTGTTTTTTTTAGAAAATGTCCGGACAAGGAAAACTAACAAAGGGAAATAACTCCATACATAATGAAGCTAGAGTTATAATTCGTATTCCTTATGCACTGCACTCCGTCTGACAACCATCTATCCATGTATGAAGTTGATGTCCATAAAGGTTTAAAAGTTATGCTCCGGACTAATAAAAATGGTCATACAAAGAAAATTGACAAAGAGGAATAACTCCATAAATAATGCAGCTAGAGTAATAAATCTTGTGCACTGCACTCCGCCTGACAACCATCTATCCATGCATGCAGTTTGAAGTTTGTATCTATAAGGTTTTAAAAGTTATGCTCCGGACAAATAAAAAATGGCCATATCTATAAAATTCACACATGGAAATAACTCTATAAATAATGCAGCTTAAGTTATAATTCTTTATCATTGCCTTCCTCCTAACAACCATATATCCATGTATGAAGATTGAGGTCAATCCCTTCAGTAGTTTTGAGAAAATGGCCTAACAAGGAAAACTGAAAAAGGGCAATAGCTCTGTAAAAATGCAGCTAGAATTATTATTCTTGGGCTCTGCACTAACACCGTCTTTACATGTATGAAGTTTGAAGTTGATACGTAAAAGGGTTTGAAAGTTATGCTCCGGACAAAAAAAAAACCGACATACGGACAGACGGACGACCGGAGAGACGGACAGACAACTTACTGACGAACATACAGACAAGCTGATTCCAGTATACCCCCTTGCAACTTTGTTGTACGGAGGGTGGGGGGCGTATAAAATAGTTATTTTCTAGCGTTCATAAATACTAAAATTCATAAATTCATAGACACAATAAACATTGAATCAGTTATTTGTTCATTATCCCTTGATAAAATCTTTGATGTTCATAAAACTCAAACAAGCCAAATCTTACTTGTTGAAACATATTATTAAAAAAAGACCATGCATCGCTTACCTAGCTACAGATGCGTCTTGACAAACAATGTTTTAAATTAAATCGTTTGAAAAGTTTTCAATAAAGAAAATATGGTCTCTTCGAATAGTGTTATAAACATGGTATGAACAATTTTGCTAAATAGTTAAACGCTATAATTATTCATACAACAACTAAGAACGACAGACCATCCGAGAAGCTAATTTTGATCATTTCGTACACTACTAAGGTGCAGTTAAACAACCAAGGTAGATAGAGCGCGAACTTGTTTCATGACGTCATCGTCAAGCTCTGATTGGTTCTGTGAAGTTTAAAGCGCTTAGTAATGCAGTATGATGTAAGAACTTTGAATTGTGAACTATGTATTGTGCACTGTGAACTACGAAGTGTGAACTGTGAACTATGAACTTCGAAGTTATAACTTTTAAGTGTGAATAATGAAGTGTGAATCGTGAAGTGTGAAATGTGAAGTGTCAATCCTGAAGTGTGAATCGTGAAGTGTGATTTGTTAACTGTGAAGTGTGAACTATGAAGTGTGAACTATGAAGTATGAAGTGCAAAGTGTGAATTGTTGAGTATGAATTGCGAACAATAAAATGCGAAGTATGAAGTGTGAAATATATTATACTATATAGTATACTGTAAAGTGCATTATGAAGTGTGAAGTGTGAACTATGACCTGTGAACTGTGAAAGTCTGAAGTCACCACCGGGCTTTCGTATATAGGTCATGTATTGATTATGTCATCCGTATATTAACATACATGCCTTGAGTATCTTAAATTATGCTTTGTAATGGAATAAGCATATGATACAACAATTGATTTGTGAGTGTTACTAAAGGCGGGTTTTACTATGAAACATGCACTACCACTAAGATTGGAATGTTTAAACGCACCATATCTAATATATTCGAGGATAGGTTATTTATTGTATATATCTAACATTGTAACCTAACTTCCATATGTTTTCCAGCTATTTTCTTAGCATACATACTTTGAATTTTGCTGCTAACATTGACTTAAAGGGACCTGTTCGCAGATTGACGAACTGACTTTTTTTTCAACTTTTTATTACAGATTCCCATAATAAAAGAACATTGTATACAAGGGAGCGCATTAACACTACGGACAAAGACATATAATGTAAATATCGTTTCGTTTATGAGTAACAATCAGTTGAAATTGATAAAAATATAAACCGTTTGTAACGCTAAACGATGGAATAATTTGGAGCGTTTCTGTTGTTTTCGTTAAAATTATTGACAGCACGTGGATCATTTACATAAAGTAAAGTATGCGAGATAAAATATAGAAATCGGAATGGGCGATTGGTTATAGCGATAGTCGTTCAATCCCGAGGTCCCGGGTTCGAACCCCAGGGGATCCTTTTTAAAAAACAACAACATTTTCCTGTTATTATACCTGAGCTTTTTAGTTCCGATGGTTAAATCTGTCAAGTTAAGACATTTGATGGCATACTTCAAACCATTCAAAAATATGTGAACAAGTCCTTTTTAAACATTATTTTTCCAAGGTAATCTTTTAATTTATTTCATTGTAAGCTTTGTTTTAATTTAATAATATCCAGAAACACTTTAATCAGTTTTACACAAACATTTTCAAATGTGTTCATTCAGGCATATTGGCCAAAGTCGTTGGCGAAATGAATAGGACAAGATTGGTATCATGTTGTATTTTAATCACTGTATCTGTATCGACCGAGTCTGGTTTAATAAACGCGTGCTTTTACAAAAGTGCAAAAAAGGCCTTTCAACATCCCGCATGCCTATAAGGCAACCATAGCATTTGTTTTATAGTATGTATTGCACGTTTTAAATATATTAAATAACAATCAATGAATTACATAAACATATCTTATATATGCCATAGTAATATGAATCGGTACTTTTGCTTCGGTCCGCGATTCCATAACGTTTGTAACAATCATTAACAGTGACATTTAGCTCTAATCCGATGCGGTTGTTAATAAAAACAATATGTGGAATCTATGGATTTACCAAATATAAAATAATAATACAAAAATAAATCCCTACCTACATACCTTAATATGTTTAGGCATGCAAACTGAAACAAATATATTGTTTACGCCTTATGCTGGTTTGCATAATTATCTTATCAAAGTAGTAAATCAATAATCTCTATGACTCTTTCGTAGGTGCAGCCGCCATATTACCAGTCTGTAGCATATTTGCAACACTGCTGTTAGTAATGATAGAAAATCCGTAAAGTTGGAAGTTAAAAGGGTTTCTGAAAAATAACATCTTTACAAATGGCATGTATTGTTAACGCCCAATGCATATTATTTTTAACGTTTATATAAAAGTTAATATAGTACCATTGTTTACAGATATATTAATTATATAATAATAGTGAATATTTTGCTGATATCGGTCGATTTTTTGTAAATATATATACAGCGATGGAAAGGTTATCTAATTATACAACAACAACAACAACATCAACAACAACGTTATTTCAGCAATAAAGCTTACAAGAAAGCTTCTAGCCTACAATAATGAATATATAAATGTAATTATATGAATACATGAATATAATGTATTAGCAGATAAAGACAAATGTTTATACTTTGATTGGCGAAATTCTATATTTAAGATCCACATCACATCGAGTTTGTATATTCATTTAATATATTTATTGATCAAATTTGCTATTCTGTTGCGTTAAGAAGTCCAACAGTTTAGGATCTGAAATAAATTATAATTGTTATTCGTTTAAGGTCATTAGCGCATCTCAAATATGGTTAAATATTGTCAACTGCAATAATCATAATAAACAGAAATCATGGCGAATATTAAATGACCATATTTTGAAAATATACTTGAAAGAGTAAAATGTTACATTATTACTATTCCTTTAAGAACAATATCGTTTGATAAAATTTTGTATTACATTGTAAGCTTGTGCTAAATGTTCATGTTTTCATGATTTACTCAAAAGGAATGATATAAAATATTATGTCCAATGTGCAAAACTTTCGACAAACTTCTCTTTTTCTGATAGTTTTTCAGCGTCGGCGAATTTTTATAACTGACAATTATTCAAATATAAAATTATATATGAGTTGTTAAAGCGACCATTGGGTATAGCAACCATTTGATGATATTACATTTTGTAGCAAGAATACTTATATCTCGTAAACTGTTTTATTTTTTCGTTCTCTGTTGATAAGCATCTCTTATATTAATAACGTATGCAGACTTTGCCCTGATTGCTATTCAATATCAGAAACAGTACTGACGCGTTTTGGTTGTTACGCGGGAGTTTGCGTCTGTACAGAACTATATAAACTATATTTTATCAGGACACGTACATAACTGTCTTAATACAAATGGGCTAAACATAGATTTGTAGATTTACCAAAATTTACACCCGGCTTGCACACAAAATTTCACACACAGCAACAGGAATCAGAACTCTTACCTAAATTTATTTCATATGGGCTAAAAATAGATTTGTGGAATTTCTCTGTTGGTTCCCGACCAAAAGTGCACTGACAACTGTACCATTATGTACAAACTCCTCGCAGCGGTTACCTCCCCTATCGATTAACGGTAAACACTGCCATCACAAGTAAAATCCTTCCACATCTGGAAGGATTACGTGTTTGTAACGTTTACTTATTAAATGCAACTCAGTGCAATTGTCTGGATAATTGGACTGTTTACCTATCGTTTGCAGTCAGTAATGAAAACAGAAAAAGAAAATAACTGATTAAAACCATAAATAATATCTAGAAGATTTAATCGATTATCATCACGTGGTTTGTTATGACGGCAGGGATTTGATTAGAGCTATGCTCGGAACCAGTCGAATCTCTGCACGGAGGTTGCATTCTGTACACAGAGAATGACGTTGTCAGACAGGTGTAGACCGGCGTAGCCACAACGAAACTTTATAAGTAACAATGAAACAAATACAACGTTATTTTCTGTTTGCGAACATGTGGTTAGACAAATAGAACAACAGATCGTCGTTGAATTATAGTAAGTTTATCTGCTCGGTGCTTTTGCTAGTTAAACTATTTATATATTATGTAACACAATATATGTTGACTAGATGGTCTCGGTCAACATGAGTTTCATCCAGTTAATATCAGACCATGTGCAATGGCCATCAAGTCAATAAATATATAATATAACTCATACACGCTAATACGTGTGAACGTAAAACTGTTTAAGGAAATTGCCTAACCTATGAAATTTTGAAATAATCAATGCTGCATTTGAACGCCTCGAAATATTTCAGTGTCTTGTGTAATATGTGTGGTGATACCCCTGACCGTTGGGCTTACAAACATGCGACACATTGTATGTATTCTATATTTCAAATGGGCTATACACGCATAATATAAAATAGTGTTCATTACCTTTTTTTTTATCAAATATTATGCATATTATATATATCACAATAGCATGGTATAAAGAAAGAAACAAGCATTTGGTAAAAAGAAAGAATCAAGCATTGTAAATATAATATCGTACAATATGGTATAGTAGAAGATTTCAACGACGTTGAATGTTAAATACAACAGAGCGGCTATGAGATACATGTTTAGATTCATAGTAAAAGTAGATTTGATATTTTGAAAAAAACGTTAAGTAACTGCATTGAAACTCTTAATTGTTATTTATTACACTATTTTATTTTAAATAATACATATATGTTTGTACCATATTATGATGTTTGAAGGGACCTAGTTCACAAAAATATTAAAGACGTATCATCCATTACTGTCGCAGCAAAGAAAGGTATCATTGAACAAATATATGTACTTGGTGGGTCTTATGAACATGCCTGAGAATAGTAAAAAATAGTACAATGCACTCTCAAATACCTACATATAATAATATATAATATCCCTAATATTTGATCGACTTAATGAAACCTTCTGTTACTTTCCTGCATATAGCACATTTCCGGAGTTTCCTCGAACACGGTTCACACGTGGCCATGTGACCACACGACAGGAACACCATAATTGCATCATTGTCCATGCATATCTTACACATAATCAAAGTCTTCAGCATTTCATTCTCCTCTTCTCTTTATACCTGCAGGTTTTTAAATGTTGCGTGCAAGAATCAGGTCTGTAACTTAAAGGTCAAGGTCACATATAAGAACAAAGAGGGATTCTTCTGTAAATTCGACTGAAGTGTTCATCATCATTAAATAATGATTCCCAGGCAAAAACAAGTTTTTTAAATCATCTAAATGTCAACTACAAATCTCTTCATGTGTGTCAAAGCGGTATTAGGGGGTATTTATCTAGTATGATCACATCACTGAGTGCTACATAAACCTTTTGGGTGGGCTCAAACTTATTCTGTGAGACTATTGATGGGGGCAAACATTTACTTTCATGATGGTTTTTGGTTAAGTAATATACCACGCGCTTTGCAAAATATCGTCGATATTGCTAAGCGTTGTGCTCTTCTGATTGCCGGTTTGCGATTTTCCACAAGAATAATACTGATAGTTGGGAAAAAGCTAACATATCAGATAGAGAAAGTTACGTTTGGATTGGAACTCATACCTTGAAAAGTGGTCCGTGAGAGCTTGGTCAGATCACAGACACCTTACGACCAGATCCACAACACCGTCGCGTACAGGTTTTTGGTGGCAAGGCAGTGTTCAAATAGACGACCATAGTGCCCTGCAGTACATCCTGACAAAAAAAGCAACATCCCGAAACGTAATGTTTGCCCCCATTAATAGTCTCACCCTCACAGTATAGCTTTGACCCAATGGTAAAAAAGAAAGTATCAGGAATGTTCTCTTGATGCAATTAAGAATGGTAGACATTTGTCATTTGTATGCTTAAACTATAACAGTGTTAAACACGGCAGGAACACCACAATTGCATCATTGTCCATGCATATCTTACACATAATCAAAGTCTTCAGCATTTCATTTTCCTCGTGTATCCTGCCGGCATCGTATTTTCTATGTCCATTCTTACTGGTGTCTATTCTTGATTCCATCCTCTTAGGATATGTGTTTGCACAATTAGAGTTGAATCTATTATGTTGCATTTCTCGGGTCCCCCTGTCGCGTAGAACCCACTTGCTTCCTCTTCATCTTCACGAACTGGTGTGTATTCTTCTCCATTCGATGTACTTATCTCTGGATGAATAGGTATTTTATTGGTCGATTGACCATTTATAAACGGGCACCTAGGCGAGATTAATTTATGCTTTTATTTAATGTTTTCTTCCCAAGAATGTGGATGATACTTTATGTGGCAGGTAAAACAAACCACATCGATTCCCTCCCCTTCGTAGTAAAATCCATTCTGTGATAAACTTATAAAGCTCAACCATTCATTGTGCATTCAACTCTCCTTTTGTATGTCCAACAGCAGTGACAGTATAAACTACAGCAATGAAACTCAATATGTATGACTAACGACAACGTCAACTACTTTTATACCTGCAGATTTGAAAGTAGTTGAGAGCAGTTTCTGTTTGTTGACGTAAAACTGCTGATTTGTGTCCAGGTTTAAACCAGTACCAACTGCCAAAACACTGTTCAAATCTGATGAGATTGAGTTAGACAATTAGTCCTAAGTTCAAATCTGATGAGATTGAGTTAGACAATTAGTCCTAAGTTTGTAAAATAAATACACATCAATAACAAGTATATGAAAATTATGTACTCAAAATAATTAACGAAGAACAGATTGTAGCTGTATATGTTTCTCCACGACATATCAAATTATGATATAAAGCAATGCTATTTTTAAACTTAGGATTTCCAATACCTATTTACATCTTATTCAACCGTAGTGTTATTTAAACAGGGACAAGTGATACTAAACCATCTAATACAAGGGTTGTTCGAAATATTTGTACAATGTTATTATATCTTTAACCGGACAAAATCTTAATATTATAACAATTTCTCAGCAATATTGTTTAGTGTATTTGTTTATCTTGCACATAATTATCAATGTGATATATTTAAAATGACAATGTTACATCAAGTAAAATTAACACACACATATTAATTTGACGGGCATCGAGCACCATCTTACAATTTCAAAGTATGTCAAACATCGCACTGATTAAACTTGTTCGCAAACCAGTTCTACATATTCACTGCGCCTAGATACCCACATTCTAAATGGTCGAAGAACAATTCATTTAATGTCAATATTAGGTATATGGCTGCGCGACGTAATAAAACACAATGTCAAGACCACTTCCTTTAAATAAATAAGCATTTCCTTCTCTAAGGTCTGCTGCAGCTAGACCGTTTTTAAGTTGTGATTTCATTGTGTACCATACTAGAGACTCGGAATTTGACGTTCGTAATGCTGTTCCCATAACAGTAACAACAGTAGTAGTAGTAGTAGTAGTTATTGTAGTAGAAGTAGTAGAAGTGGTAGTAGTAATAGTAGTAGTAGTAGTAGTAGTAGTAGTAGTAGTAATAGTAGTAATAGTAGTAGCAATTGTAGTAAGAGCAATAGCAGTAGTAGAAGTAGAAGTAGAAGAAGTAACAGTAATAGTAGTAGTAGTAGTAGTGGTATTAGTAGTAGTAGTAGTAGTAGTAGTAGTAGTAGTAGTAGTAGTAGTAGTAGTTGTAGTAGTAGTAGTAGTAGT